>JARQOD010007362.1:0-39448 GCA_033576555.1 Oophaga sylvatica | reverse complement strand
CTGGCATTGCGATGACTTTTTTTTGGGCCATT
Organism: Oophaga sylvatica; assembly: GCA_033576555.1. Lineage (NCBI taxonomy): Eukaryota > Metazoa > Chordata > Amphibia > Anura > Dendrobatidae > Oophaga > Oophaga sylvatica. Next base: position 39,416 of record JARQOD010007362.1, on the reverse strand, counting down.
CTGCTTTGACTGAAAACCCTTCCCAACCCTTCATTACGGGGCGGGGTGTACAACAGGAACGGTTGGTTGTAATCGGATCTTCAAGTCTCATCCCCTGAAAGGATCTCTTTCATTTTTGGGGAATGCTTCAGCCTTTTTCTTTCCCCCAAAAAAAGGGAGGGTTTTTCTCCCTTTTTAAAGGGATTTCCAACGGGAGGCCCAGAAAAGGAGCTGCCTTCTTCGTGTAATCTTTCCGAATCCCGTAGTAACCCTTAGCCCCAGGAACTTCGCATTTCCCTTTAAAGGTTCTTCGGCTCCGCCACTTCTGGAGGGCAGTACTTTCTCTGGGTCGGCGCACCCTTTCCGAACTGGATGTGCCCCAAGTATTGTACCTTCTTTTTGAGTGATGGCATTTTTGGGGGTTTTCAATTTCATCCCGTACCTGGACAGGACTCGAATACTTCTGCCGGGTGCTTCAGGGGTCCTAAGTTTTTGGAAACCGTGACTCGTCTGGTATAGCAGAAACGGTTTCAAAATTGAGACCCCGACAATTTTCCATCACTCTCTAAAATTTCCTGGGCCTGCTGAGCCCAAACCATTCGTCGAACCACGACCCCTTGGGGGGTTGAAAGCCTTTTTCTCACGATCCTCCTCAGCCACGCACTTCCCCAAAACCACTAGTCAGATCGGGGGTAGAAAAGTAGTTAGCGTTTTCAGACAGCTAATGTTCCTCTTACGGGGTTGGGGGTATGCATCCTTTGTGTGTTATGCGTTCACCCGTGTAACCCACACACACTCATACACCCTTTTTTTTTTAACCAGAAAAAAAGGTGCTCCCCGGGGGCTACAACATCCCTTTCACCCCAGCTTTCTTCAATCATTAAAAATTTTCTTTACCCTTCTGTAAGGCGAGGTATGGGCCTATACCGCTCTTTGATGGGAGGATGACCCTGTGGGGATGTGTTTTGTAACCCCCCCAATTACCCCCCAAAATCCAGTGGGTGCTTGCTAAACACTTGAGCGTACTCTTGCACCACCCTAATACCCCTTGCTTCTGGTGAGCGGAGTGGTGTCCGTCCAACATGGAGTTGCTGGACACCACTCCGCCACCTGAGTTGCTGGTCATTGTCCCCTCTATTTGACAGGAGTCTAAGGACTCAGCCGGGAGAGAATAGAATTATTATCAACAGCATGAAGTTTAGCAATGGTTGCATAACGGGGTAAATTTACCTCTCATCTCCCCAATGAGAAGCCGTACCGTACTCTCCATTCACCACTTCTACTACTCCTCTAGCAGTCATAAGTGTAGGTCTATGTTCTGAATGGTGGGTTTTACTACAGCTTGGTAATTCTGTCCTCTCAGAACCTATGGCTGCCCTGCACCAGATGATCATTTCACTCATTGGGGGTATCACAATAGATCCGAGTCATGACCCGTACATTACCAATTTCGCCGTCGGTAGCTTCGCTTGCTGCTGACACACCAGGGCCCGGATCTCTCTTTGGATTACTCCTTTCTGCCTTGGTCGGGCAATCTCAGCGAGCTGTTGGAGCAAGAACACAACTTCTCCCAAACAATTACCGATAATGTTAGTACCCAAAATTATATTTAAACGTTCTCCTCATTTACAGTCTTACTACCAGAAGCCCTTGGTCTTTCAACTCCTCTCTGCCCACCTTTCATTACACATTTTGTTCCGAGTACTTCTACAGGAAGACCATTAGAAGCATACACAGTTAAAGTCAAGGCTCGGAGTTTAAGACTGTCCATTGACCAGTACTTGGTATATAGAGCATCAGGTATTAGGGTCACCTGGGACCCAGTGTCTAACAATGCTGAACAGCAATACCATCTAGAAAATAGACAGGTAGGGTCGCCCGCCCACATACCTGCGGTTCCAGTCTAGGGGCCTGACGGGTATTCTCCTGGGTGTTGGCCCTTGGACCCAGGTTCTGCCTGTTTAAAGGACACTGTGTAGACAATGACCTTTCCGGTTGCAGCGATAACAGATGATCTCTCGACGAGGAGGTTTTGACAGAGTGCTCCCTGGGGGTGGCGTTGTCCTCCTCCGGGGGGGCGAGTCTTCTTTCTTCTCCGGTGCATCCACGGAACGTCCTCTGGGCAGTCACTAACAAGATCTTCCCTTCCTCCTCTTTCCGCGCTGTAGGGCACTCATCACAGCGGCCAGTTTTTTAGTCAGCTGGCGACCTCTGAGCGCAGACAGTCCAATTCACTAGGAGGTGTCACCTGCGCTTGGCTTCAGGCCACTAAGGGGAACAGGGGGTTACTGCCGGTTCCAGAGTAACTTCACCCTGATTATGTTTGGGTGGCCACCTCAGGTTTGCCCGGGGCCGCAGCCCTTTTATTGCCATGTCCTTTAGGGCATCAAAGGTTAGCATCCGGTGATCTAAGGACCAACCAATTTACAGTTCTGCGTTCCTCTGGGGATCCAATCCCTGTATAAATTGTTCTTTCAGCTTCTATTCTCGTCGATGCATTTAAATTGTTAATTTGCTTGAGGGCTCTCAGGGCTCCCTGTATCGGCAAGCTATCCCGGATGCTGTCACCTGCTGTTGTGAACATGATAGAAGGCCATCCGGAGATCCGTTTCTGTGCGGTCTTCAAATTGGCATGCAGCTTAAGGAAGATCGCAGGTACCGACTCCTGATCAACGTATCCCAAGTCTCCACTTCCCTCCAGCAAGCGCCAGTTAGCTGCCCTATTAGCACAGCAGCTTTTTGTCTCTCAGGCATGGAGTACATTTCTAGGATGCTGCATAACTTCCGCTTGAAGCCTGCTAAAGTGCCTGGCCCACCGCTGTATTGGGGAAGCCATTTCGCCCCAGCATATATGGGAGCGTTAGTGGCATGATCGGGACTACCGGACTGGGTGCTGGACCTGCACCCCCATCTTGCGCTACAATACAGACGTGCGGGATTGGGCCTCCGCCGGGGCCGCACTGTCAGCCGGTTGTTGTGACATCTTGCGCCCCCTTGGTTAAACGGAGCCTACCGGTTTCAGACGCTGCTATTTCACAGGCACCGCAGTGGGAACAGGACCTTCGTCGCAGGCGCTCTGATGTCAAGCGTTCACTTCCTGTTGCAGGACCTGCCGATGAGTCAGAGCGGGGGCGTGTCCGAGACTTTGCGCGCTCTTTCAGGTACCCCACCTTTCTTCTCCAGCGCCTGAGGGCGCGAATATGGCGACAAAAATGGCGATTTTGGCGCCAAACAACAGCAACAGTCTTTTTCACCAAAACACTCCACAGGCACACAGGGCTCGCAATGCTGCAAGTTTTCGTATCCTGTTCGTGACGCCAAAGTTTTTGTGTCGACCCGCCACCACACAATTGTGGGTTACCAGGCAATGGGGTATCAGAGCCGGCCCGAGAAGTCTATGGGGATTGTCACAGGTAGCTGTGGCTCGGTCTGTGGCCCTGGCGGTCTGGCGTTATGTTGGGGGAATATTTACAGGGATAGATTTATTATACATCGTGACGCCACCTGTAGTAATTCTGGTAATTTGTACCAGCGCTGCTATAGATCTCTGAGGGGATGGTGATGCAGCTAGATGTTGGGTCCCCTACAGGTGGGACTCTTCCCTCAGGTCGGTAGTTAGGTAGGGATTGTGCGGGCATGCAAATCAATAACTCAGTCTCAACACGGTCAGCGTCTTCCATACCTTTTACTTGCAAGATGGTAAGGCAGGTCCAGGGAGGCTGATGGGGTTGATGGAGGATGAGCTTTGAGGCACAGCTAAGCAAGTTAGGGCCTCCTTTACTGTCCAATATGATGAGTACGCCAGCCTGAAGCGTAGTTTCCCTCTATGATTCCAGCTTTTCCAAAGCTTTTTTCTGCCCGGTCAGATTTGTGGTGAAGCCTTCAATTGATGAAACTAGGTTCTTGTTTTTGTCTGCGCTTGACTCAAAGTCCCTATTCCACCTGACTCCGGTTACGTACTGACTATAAGGGGCTGTTTGCCGCGACCTAGGGTCCGGTAAATCTCTGGTTTTCTTACCACTATGCTTGTAGCTAATAGTGACCTTCGGTCCCCAGTGACCGGTAAGCAATGTGCAGGACTTTTCCAAGCCAAAAGCACTTTTCCAATAATCTTCCTTCCACTTTGCCCTTCGATTTGCTCGACTCTTAATAGATAGTTCAGTCTGTCTTCCAGTGGGCACAGCTCTGACTAGGCTAAGGTGAATTAGACCACCTGTACCAGCCTCCACTTCTGAACTGCTACAGGCTCAAACGGACACGTCTACTCTGTCCAAGGACAGGAAACTGATGACTAAAATTCACTCCCTTCCACACCCCTGCTGGGTGTGTCAGAAGTGTACATGATGTTATGAAGACCCTTAACTGTTACCTCTCCACTCATTCCTCCTGGTTTTGTGTACCAGGGCTAACAGATGTTATACACTGGGGGTGAGGGGCGGATGTTATACACTGGGGGGTGAGGGGCCGGATGTTAATACACTGGGGGTGAGGGGCCGGATGTTATACACTGGGGGTGAGGGGCTGGATGTTATACACTGGGGGGAGGGGCTGGATGTTATACACTGGGGGTGAGGGGCCGGATGTTATACACTGGGGGTGAGGGGCCGGATGTTATACACTGGGGGTGAGGGGCCGGATGTTATACACTGGGGGTGAGGGGCTGGATGTTATACACTGGGGGTGAGGGGCCGGATGTTATACACTGGAGGTGAGGGTCTTATATTATACACTGGAGGCGAGGGATCGGATGTTATACACTGGAGGTGAGGGGCCGGATGTTATACAGTGGATTTTGCATTGATCTCTTTTTGATTTGGTCTGTCCTGAAGGTGTTAATAATGTAGCAGAACATAATAATAATAATAATAACAATGAGTCGTCCTGTGTCACATGATGTAACAGATAAGAGTCTCATATAATAATCTCGGTGGTGTATAATGTATCAGATAATTTGCGGCTCCTGTAATAATTCCTTCTGTGTAGAATAACATCCCCCATCGTCTCTTCTGTGCGATTACGACACGTGTGGAGATATAACGTACATGTAATGTATCTCAATTATATCCACCCTCCCTGTGTTATTTATACTTTATCATTGGCGGCCCTTCCCCGCTCTATCTATATATACACACATGGGGGTGTAGATTAATGCTTGTAGCTTTCCAGACTCCTCGGGGTACAGATTGGACGTCATACTGATATTTATCAACTTTTCTTGACACCTCAATGTATTTTTGCATGTGTCAGGAAGAGGGGGTCGAGCTTTCTACAGAGAGAGGCAGCAGCGGTCGGTCAGTATTACTCATTGTCGTGGAGAATACGGCGCACGCTGCTCTGAGATTATAAGCCGGCGGAATATTCAACAGTCGTGCGCCCCAGTGATTTGGGCAGTGACCGGAGGTTCGTCTATTCCAAAACTGGTATGCTTTGTCTCCAAGTAATGAGGGGTTAAACGTGATAGAAAGGAGCTCGTACACCCTGTAAGAGATGCAATACAAATTATTATTCCCCAAACACACTTAAGTTTTTTTTCCGATATTTAGAAACTTTCCACAGTTTTCGAAAAACCAAAGAAACAAGAACGATGTAAATAACCGAACAAAACAAATAGACCAAGTGGATTCTCCAAATTCAGCAGCAAATGCCCCTTCTACAATCTCAGACTTATTCATCCCTTCATGACTAGAGTCTTTAGTACTGGCTGCTATAACCTGGTTTCCCTCTGACTGCTATAACCTGCTGTCCCTCTGGCTGTTATAACCTGCTGTCTCTCTGGCTGTTATAACCTGCCGTCGATCTGGCTGCTATAACCTACTGTCCCTCTGACTGTTATAATCTGCTGTCCCTCTGTCTGTTATAACTTGCTGTCCCTCTGTCTGTTATAACCTGCTGTCCCTCTGGCTGCTATAACCTGCTGTCCCTCTGGCTGCTATAACCTGCTGTCCCCTGGCTGCTATAACCTGCTGTCCCTCTGGCTGTTATAATCTGCTGTCCCTCTGTCTGTTATAACCTGCTGTCCCTCTGTCTGTTATAACCTGCTGTCCCTCTGGCTGTTATAACCTGGTGTCCCTCTGACTGTTATAATCTGCTGTCCCTCTGGCTGCTATAACCTGCTGTCCCTGGCTGCTATAACCTGCTGTCCCTCTGGCTGTTATAATCTGCTGTCCCTCTGTCTGTTATAACCTGCTGTCCCTCTGTCTGTTATAACCTGCTGTCCCTCTGGCTGTTATAACCTGGTGTCCCTCTGACTGTTATAACCTGCTGTCCCTCTGGCTGCTATAACCTACTGTCCTCTGGCTGTTATAACCTGGTGTCCCTCTGGCTGCAATAACCTGCTGTCCCTCTGACTGTTATAATCTACTGTCCCTCTGGCTGTTATAACCTGCTGTCCCTCTGTCTGTTATAACCTGCTGTCCCTCTGGCTGCTATAACATGCTGTCCCTCTGGCTGCTATAACCTGGTGTCCCCTGACTGTTATAATCTGCTGTCCCTCTGGCTGTTATAACCTGCTGTCCCTCTGGCTGTTATAACCTGCTGTCCCTCTGTCTGTTATAACCTGCTGTCCCTCTCACTGTTATAATCTGCTGTCCCTCCGGCTGCTATAACCTGGTTTCCCTCTGGCTGTTATAACCTGCTGTCCCTCTCACTGTTATAATCTGCTGTCCCTCCGGCTGCTATAGCCTGGTGTCCCTCTGGCTGTTATAACCTGCTGTCCCTCTGACTGTTATAATCTGCTGTCCCTCCGGCTGCTATAACCTGGTGTCCCTCTGGCTGTTTAATCTGCTGTCCCTCTGACTGTTATAATCTGCTGTTCCTCCGGCTGCTATAACCTGCTGTCCCTCTGGCTATTATAATCTGCTGTCCCTCTGACTGTTATAATCTGCTGTCCCTCCGGCTGCTATAACCTGGTGTCCCTCTGGCTGTTATAATCTGCTGTCCCTCTGACTGTTATAATCTGCTGTCCCTCCGGCTGCTATAACCTGGTGTCCCTCTGGCTATTATAATCTGCTGTCCCTCTGACTGTTATAATCTGCTGTCCTCCGGCTGCTATAACCTGGTGTCCCTCTGGCTGTTATAATCTGCTGTCCCTCTGACTGTTATAATCTGCTGTCCCTCCGACTGCTATAACCTGCTGTCCCTCTGGCTGCTATAACCTGGTGTCCCTCTGGCTGTTATAATCTGCTGTCCCTCTGACTGTTATAATCTGCTGTCTCTCAGGCTGCTATAACCTGCTGTCCCTCTGGCTGTTATAATCTGCTGTCCCTCTGGCTGTTATAAACTGCTGTCCCTCTGACTGTTATAATCTGCTGTCCCTCCGCTGCTATAACCTGCTGTCCCTCTGGCTGTTATAACTTGCTGTCCCTCTGACTGTTATAACCTGCTGTCCCTCTGACTGTTATAATCTGCTGTCCCGCTGTCTGTTATAACCTGGTGTCCCTCTGACTGTTATAATCTGCTGTCCCGCTGTCTGTTATAACCTGCTGTCCCTCTGGCTGTTATGAGAAAAATGGTGTGCACTCAGTCTGAGGAGAATGAGGTGAAGGTATAGTGGACAGAACGTCCTAAATACTAGAATTACAAAATGTACCGCACACTCTATGGAATTCCATGCAAAATAATAGAGTTTATTTATAACAAAATAGGGAACAATGTATAAAGCGATTAGTGGAGTGGCTGATTTTTCGACTCTCCCGAGTCTTACTCATAACATCGCTAAAAGACAAAACAAGATGTCAGCATAATAAATAGTACGTCATAAATAACAAGAACATAAATAAAAAAAATAGAATAAAGTCACACTTCCAAAACTCCCTCTGGCTGTTATAACCTGCTGTCCTTCTGGCTGTTATAACCTGCTGTCCTCCGGCTGCTATAACCTGCTGCCCCTCTGGCTGTTATAAACTGCTGTCCTTCTGGCTGCTATAACCTACTGTCCCTCTGGCTGTTATAACCTGCTGTCCCTCTGGCTGTTATAACCTGCTGTCCTTCTGGCTGCTATAACCTGCTGTCCCTCTGGCTGTTATAACCTGCTGTCCCTCTGGCTGTTATAACCTGCGGTCCTTCTGGCTGCTATAACCTGCTGTCCCTCCGGCTGTTATAACCTGCTGTCCCTCTGGCTGCTATAACATGCTGTCCCTCCGGCTGCTATAACCTGCTGTCCCTCTGGCTGCTATAACCTGCTGTCCCTCGGCTGTTATAACCTGCTGTCCCTCCGGCTGTTATAACCTGCTGTCCTTCTGGCTGCTATAACATGCTGTCCCTCCAGCTGCTATAACCTGCTGTCCCTCTGGCTGTTATAACCTGCTGTCCCTCTGTATGTTATAACCTGCTGTCCCTCTGGCTGTTATAACCTGCTGTCCTCTGGCTGTTATAACCTGCTGTCCCTCTGGCGTTATAACCTGCTGTCCCTCTGGCTGTTATAACCTGCTGTCCCTCCGGCTGTTATAACCTGCTGTCCTTCTGGCTGCTATAACATGCTGTCCCTCCGGCTGCTATAACCTGCTGTCCCTCTGGCTGTTATGACCTGATGTAGATGTTAAGTATAGCCATCATCAGCTTCTGGCAGTGTATCTGTGGAATCTATCTCATGGCCAATGCCCTCCAGGTCAATAATTCTCCTGGATTGTCAATAGACTGGACCAGAAATTTAGAATACATCATTGCCCCACAAAGAAGGATACAGATACAAAAAGACACAAAAGGTGTGATGATGCTGGAAGCTCCATGTCTTGTGCTGTGCAGAACTACAGTCCTCATCTTTTTTTTACTGCTGACAGCCCCACAGAGCAAAGTTCCCCCCCCCCTCTCTCACGCTTCTCATCAACCCCAGCCTGCACACAAGTAGTGTAATTTGAGCTACCAGTGCTGGAGTTTCCCGCCTCACCGCAGGGGGTCCCCATTGTCTTCACATGTGCTTTCCTGCCATAGCAGCCATTATGAGGATTCATTCTTTTGGCTTATAACACGGTGGGAAGCTGCATCAGAAACACGAAAGTCACTGGTTTGAAACATGCGCCGACAGGCATCGTTCCTGTGGTACTGGTGAACCCGTAACTCCAACAGAACCCAAGAAATGGAATTCTCGGATGCCCCATGAACTATCGCACCCAAGTTTGGGCTCATTCGAACCGTCATTTTAAAGTAAGATCATTGATAGGTCTGCCATTCTTCTGCGAGGTTCTCAGGATGAAGTATGCTCCTGATAATCTTCCAGAACTAAAAACTAGACTTCCATCCCTGGGAGGTGGCCAGAAAACCATCCCCTTTTGTGAGGTCAGCAGCCCACAGGTATAAGTCTTGCAGTTAAGCCCCCTTGGCCAGTCCATGCTGTGATGACCTGACTAAGAGATCTGCAAATGAACTATGACGTGTGGCTCCCCCAGCCAGTCTTGCCTATACCTATGTAACTATCATGTAAGTCTTTCATTTTTAATCCCGTTTATTTTGTAATTGCCCTTTTACATAACGTATTGTCTCATCTTGTTACATCTTTTTAAAGTATAAGCACTGCCTGTTTTTTTAAGGAATAAACTTATAAAATTATTAGCTTGTTTTTCCTGCTCTATAAACGAATTTGCACGTGCCTGAAGTACTACGCTACTGTTTTGGGGTTGCTACGGACCCTCTTGATAAATTGTTCATTAAGTAAATCGTAGCTGGTGGCAGCTAAAAGAAGGGGTGTAAAGTGTTGACCTATGGGGTGGCGTTGGCAGTGACGGAGCGGGTTTTATAAGTGTATTGCCTGGCTGCGGCCCGGAGTAATTATAATTCCCTCACTGCAGCGTGCCCAATAGCCAGCACACATCCAAGTGACCCGTCTGGCGACTAATTATCCTAGGTGCAGTTCCCTGACTGACCTGAGGGTAAGGGGGGCGCCAGAGAGCTGCAAGTTCCTAAGTGGAAGTGGGATAATTATAAATCCCTGCAGTTTACTGGGTCGGACGGCAGCAGCCGTCGTGTTTTGTGCGCGTTTTCGTCACATTTGCGGCACGGAGGGATCACAAGCGTGATACCCCGGGCTACCGTGTGGCGGACCGTGTGCACGTTTCATCACATGTGGTGGCAAAGCGGTGGGATTATAGAGCATTAGTGATCTGGTTTGAGCAATCATTCCATTCACTAAAAAACTTGCACGGTTCTTCAGGGACCCTGCAACTAAAGTTTTGGAGAACAGACTCAGTGTTTATTAGTCCTGAGACAATTGTGTGTACTTGCGGTTACCCCTCCCTTCTCTTTGTTTTTCTATCCTATCTTTTATTTGGCAAACATGGCTACAAGAGGAGCAAGTTGGTACGAAAAGCAGAACAGGGACACTCTTGTGGGAATCTGCGTGTACCACGGCCTTGACCACAAGAACCAAACCAAAGCCCAACTGGTCCAGGCCCTGAAGGAACTGGAAGAGCATCAGAGTGTGGCGGGCACAGAAGCCGGCCAAGCCAAGGTGGTGCTGCAGCAGAGGCCCAAACCCTGCATGCTTAACCCAGGGCGGGTTGGACCCTACCTGCAGGCGGCCCTGGAGGGACTCCCCACCGACGATCCGGAGGAGCGCCTGAAGCTGATCCAGCAATACCAGCAGGAGGCCCGAGCCGAGCGCCAAGCCCAGAGGGAGGCTGAGAGAGCCGAGCGGGAGGCTGAGAGAGCCCGAGCTGAGCGGGAAGCCCAAGCGCAGAGAGCCCATGAGCTGGAGATGGTCCAGCGAGGGGGGATGCTCCCCACCGCCCGGAGCGGTACACCCAGTAGCTCTCAGAGTCCGAAGCCCAGGCGGAGCACTTTCCCGTGATGGAAAAGGACGGAGACTTGGACACTTTTCTGCGGGCCTTTGAGAAAGTCTGCAGACAGTACCGGCTGCCTGCCGACCAATGGGCCAGGTACTTGACCCCGGGCTAAAGGGCAAAGCTTTGGAGGCGTTCGCTTCCCTCACGTCAGATCAAGACAGTGACTATGAGGCCATCAAGCAGGCCCTGATTGCCAAGTACCAGCTAACCCCTGAGGTATACCGAAAGAAGTTCCGGAACCTCCAACGTGGCCCACACGACAGTTATAGCGATGTGGTGCAAGGACTCAGGAACCACTTTGACCAGTGGATCCATGGACTGTCAGTTGACACCTTTGAGGAGCTGAGAGACCTGATGATCAAAGACCAGTTCCTGCATCTGTGCCCAGCTGAGGTCCGACAGTTCATCCTGGACCGAGAACCGGAGGACGCGGTCAGAACAGCACGGATCGCCGACAGCTATGAGGCCAACCGGAAACCCGAGGTGCGGAAGCCCGTCACCGCCCGCTGGGGAGGGGGTAAGCCTGCAAACCAACCCCAGTGCCCCTGCCAGCCGTTCTCTCTGGAGGCACTATCCCCTTTGCCAGCGCCAGGCCTACATCAGACCCCGCCAGTGTTTCTCCTGTAAACGGACAGGACACATCAGCACCACCTGTCCGGAGAGGCAGAAGAACCCCCCAGCCAAGGCCTCCGGGCCCAATGCCTCTGTTCTTTTGGTGGGGTGGTGTGGTGGGGAGGGTTGATGACAACGTGCAGCCCGTCCGCGTGGGGGCCCGTCTTGCTACAGGCCTCAAGGACACCGGGGCTGAACGAACCCTCATCCGACCCGAACTGGCGGCCCCTGAAGAGTTGATTCCGGGGAAAACCTTAACTGTCACCGGGATTGGGGGCGTCCACTACCCCTTGCCGATAGCCCGAGGTTTTCATTGACTGGGGTGCCGGGAGCGGGGGTGAAGGAAGTGGGGGTGTCCGAAAACCTGCCACTGATGTTTTACTGGGGACTGATCTGGGGAGGATGGTCGCGTACTATGTCCCTGACCCCTTCCCAATCTGATAATAAGGTTAATGTTAACCATGATGTTGATGATGATGGGAAATGATTGTGTTACTGCCAATGCTTTGCGAAGTGATTATGCAACTGATAACCTTTCTTTCCCTAGGAATGATGCTGATAGTGATGTATCTGTGCCATTTGAACCTGTTAAACCCTTTCTCTGAAGTGGTAGATGTGTCCACAGGTACAGGAGCGTTCAGCCACGTCGCTCTGCGGAGTGAGACGGCTGAGGAACCCCTAGCAGAAGCAAGCGACAGTGCTCAAGGAAATGGGGAGGTGCATGGGAACCGTGAGGAAGGTGACGCCATGACACTGACCAGTGCCACCGAGGAAGGTAACTGGCCCATAAGTAGCACTGCTCCTGAAGTGTTGGGGGTGGATGGGGGGTAGAGCCCATAGCAGTGCAGCTGATGGGTCTATAGAAATCCCCGGGGAGACTGCATATGTAGCTGCTGTCACCCGCAGTCAGAGTGCCCGATCGCAGGTAGCGCCCTGCCATCTGGACCCTCCTCCGCTACAGGAGAGGACTGAACCAGAGGTGGACCCAGAGCCGGTCCCAGAGGGTCCCAGTGAGGGAAGGAACCCTGACGTCACTTCTGGTGCCTCCAGCCAGGAGTCCAGGCCGCTTTGCACTCAGATGCGAGCCTGGAGAACTTGAGGCACCTCGCCGAGACGCCCACCTCCGTGATGATAAGGAGAGGGTGTTCTGGGAACGAGGAAGGTTGTACCGGGAGACAGTACCCAGAGATTCCCAAAAGGAGTGGTTGAGGGAAAAAACAGTGGTCGCCCCGCCCCAGTTCCGGGGTGAGTTGTTGAGGATTGCCCATGAGATTCCACTTGCTGGACACTTGGGGGTCAGCAAAACAAGGCACGGCTGTCTCAACATTTCCCTATGGCCCAAGATGGGGACAGATGTGACTAACTACTGCCGCTCCTGTATCACCTGTCAAAGAGTGGGGAAGGCGCGGCCTGCTCTTAAGGCTCCCCTGATCCCGTTGCCAGTGATAGAGGAGCCTTTCCAGAGGATCGCGGTGGCATTGTGGCCCGCTGGCTGTCCCCAGCCGCTCTGGAAAGCAATACATTCTTACTGTGGTAGACTACGCTACCCGGTCCCGGAGGCAGTAGCTCTGTCCTCAATAAGGCAAGATAAGGTGGCGATGCACTGGTGACCATCTTTTCACGGGTAGATTTCCCAGGGAATGCTTACCGATCGAGGACCCAATTTATGTCTCGCCTAATGAAGGCTCTCTGCAGCAAAATGCAGGTGACGCGTATGGTATCGAGTGCGTATACCCACAGACCAATGGTTTGTGTGAACGCTTTAACGGTACCCTCAAACAGATGCTCCGCATGCGGTTGAGACCCAGGGACGCGATTGGGAGCGGTACCTCCCACACCTGCTATTTGCCTACAGAGAGTCCCGCAGGCCTCGACGGGGTTCTCCCATTTGAGCTCCTGTATGGCAGGCGAGTCCGGGGACCCCTTGGGTTGATAAGAGAATCCTGGGAAGATGAGCCAAACCCCACAGAAGTGTCCATCTTGATTATGTCATGCGCTTCCGCGACAAGATGCAGACCTTGACGCAGTTGGTGCATGACAACATGACGCAGGCTCAGGCTGACCAGAAGCACTGGTACGACCAGAACGCCCGGGAGCGGACCTACCAGGTGGGTCAAAAGGTGTGGGTGCTGGATAAGCTTCAGGCAGCCTGGAAGGCCCGTACGTTGTGCACCAACGGCTCAACCCAGTCACCTACGTGGTCACGCTTGACCACACTCGGGGTAGGCGCAAGGCCTTTCACGTCAACATGATGAAGGCCCATCACGAACGTGAAGCTTGCGTCCTACCGGTCTGCAACCTGCCCAAGGACGGGGAGGAGGATCCCCTCCTGGACATGCTGGCCCAAGCCAAGGCCAATGGGTCCATTGAGGACATGGAGTTAAATGCCTCGCTAACCGCCTCCCAGCGGTTGCAGTTGCTGACCACTCTGGAATCCTTTCGGCTGTGTTCACTAACCACCCGGAAGGACCAAGTTGGCAGTCCACGAGGTGGACACCGGAATCACGCCCCGTTACGGCGGACACCTTATCGGATCTCTGAGGAGGTGCAGCAGATTATGCGCCAGGAGATCCATTAGATGTTGCAGCTGGGGGTGATCCGACCATCCAAAAGCGCGTGGGCCTCACCTGTAGTTCTCGTGCCAAAAAAGGATCGGACCACCCGGTTCTGCGTGGACTACAGGGGCTCAACGCCATCACTACCTCTGATGCGCACCCAATGCCACGCATCGAGGATCTGCTGGAGTGGTTGGCGAATGCCAAGTACATATCCATCATGGATTTGAGCCGGGGATACTGGCAGATTCCCCTGAGCCCTGCGGCGCAGGAGAAATCCGCCTTTATCACCCCTTTTGGACTGTACGAGTCCACAGTCATGCCTTTCGGCATGAAGAATGCCCCTGCCACTTTTCAGCGGATGGTCAACCACCTGCTTCAGGGACTGGAGGAGTACGCTGTGGCGTACCTGGACGACATTGCCGTCTTCAGTTCACCTGGGAGGAACACCTTCAGCATCTCCAGGAGGTGCTCGAGCGTATTCGCCAGGCAGGTCTGACCATCAAGCCGGGAAAATGCCAGATGGCATGAGTGTGGTCCACTACCTGGGGCACCGGGTAGGCGGGGGGGTTCCATTAGTCAGAGCCCGAGAAAGTGGACGCGATCGTGTCCTGGCCCACCCCCAGGACCAAAAAGCAGGTGAAGTCCTTCCTGGGCACTGCAGGGTACTATAGGCGTTTCGTACCGAACTATAGCGCCATTGCAAACCCTTGACGGACCTCACCAAGGGCGGTCTACCCCAAACAGTCAGCTGGACAGATGGCTGTGAGGCGGCATTCCGAGCGTTGAAAACAGCCCTGTGCAGCTCTCCAGTGTTGAAAGCCGTCGACAGCAGTCGGCCATTCCTGGTACAGACTGACGCCAGCGAATTTGGCCTCGGTGCTGTACTCAGCCAGGTTGATTCGGGGAACCAGGAGCACCCCGTGTTGTACCTGAGCCGGAAACTTCTGCCGAGGGAAGTGCATACTCCACCATCGAGAAGGAGTGCCTGGCCATGGTCTGGGCACTGCAACGTTTGCAGCCCTACCTGTACGGGCGCACCTTCAAGGTGGTCACCGACCACAACCCTCTGAGCTGGCTGCACACAGTGTCCGGAACCAATGGTAGGTTTGCTACGCTGGAGCCTTGCCCTAACAGCAGTATGATTTTGCCGTACAACACAAGAAAGGCAGCGATCATGGGAATGCTGATGGGTTATCACGACGTGGCGAACCCGCTGAGGTGCGCATGTCGGATTACCGACAGGTCATGCCGCCGTAGCGCCCTCTAAGGCGGGAGGTGTGATGATGCTGGAAGCTCCATGTCTTGTGCTGTGCAGAATACAGTCCTCATCTTTTTTTACTGCTGACAGCCCCACAGAGCAAAGTTCCCCCTCCCTCTCTCACGCTTCTTATCAACCCCCAGCCTGCACACAAGTAGTGTAATTTGAGCTACCAGTGCTGGAGTTTTCCCGCCTCACCGCAGGGGGTCCCCATTGTCTTCACATGTGCTTTCCTGCCATAGCAGCCATTATGAGGATTCATTCTTTTGGCTTATAACACGGTGGGAAGCTGCATCAGAAACACGAAAAGTCACTGGTTTGAAACATGCGCCGACAGGCATCGTTCCCGTGGTATGGTGAACCCGTAACTCCAACAGAACCCGAGAAATGGAATTCTCGGATGCCCCTGAACTATCGCACCCAAGTTTGGGCTCATTCGAACCGTCATTTTAAAGTAAGATCATTGATAGGTCTGCCATTCTTCTGCGAGGTTCTCAGGATGAAGTATGCTCCTGATAATCTTCCAGAACTAAAAACTAGGACTTCCATCCCTGGGAGGTGGCCAGAAAAAAACCATCCCCTTTTGTGAGGTCAGCACCCACAGGTATAAGTCTTGCAGTTAAGCCCCCTTGGCCAGTCCATGCTGTGATGACCTGACTAAGAGATCTGCAAATGAACTATGACGTGTGGCTCCCCCAGCCAGTCTTGCCTATACCTATGTAACTATCATGTAAGTCTTTCATTTTTTAATCCCGTTTATTTTGTAATTGCCTTGTACATAACGATATTGTCTCATCTTGTTACAATCTTTTTAAAAGTATAAGCACTGCCTGTTTTTTTAAGAATAAACTTATAAAATTATTAGCTTGTTTCTCCTGCTCTATAAACGAATTTGCACGTGCCTGAAGTACTACGCTACTGTTTTGGGGTTGCTACGGACCCTCTTGATAAATTGTTCATTAAGTAAATCGTAGCTGGTGGCGCTAAAAGAAGGGGTGTAAAGTGTGACCTATGGGGTGGCGTTGGCAGTGACGGAGCGGGTTTTATAAGTGTATTGCCTGGCTGCGGCCCGGAAGTAATTATAATTCCCTCACTGCAGCGTGCCCAATAGCCAGCACACATCCAAGTGACCCGTCTGGCGACTAATTATCCTAGGTGCAGTTCCCTGACTGACCTGAGGGTAAGGGGGGCGCCAGAGAGCTGCAAGTTACTAAGTGGAAGTGGGATCATTAAAAATCCCTGCAGTTTACTGGGTCGGACGGCAGCAGCCGTCGTGTGTGTGCGCGTTTTCGTCACATTTGCGGCATGGAGGGATCACAAGCCGTGATACCCCGGGAAACCGTGTGGCGGACCGTGTGCACGTTCATCACAAAAGGCATGGAATGTTCTCAGAGATACAGCTGAAAGATGAGGTCACATAGGAGCACTAAATGAGGAAGCTATCACCAACTGTCACCAGCTGTCACCATATTCCTGAAGAGTCAGGTGGTCAAAAACATCTGCAGCAAGATTTAGGGGCAGCGCTAAGGTTTTGACTTGTACAGTTAGGTTTATATTAAAAAGATGAAGGTTTCCATGCTTGAACTACAAGATGTGCACCTCTACTGACCCAAAAGTGCAAGAAAAGTCACCTCCAATACACTCTCAACTGTATAAAAAGTGACAGAAGTTCTAGAACTCTGTTCTGTGAAGTGATGAAAGAAAACTGGAACTATTCTGCCCTCTAAAACAGCAGTATGTCTGAAGAGGAAGAATGCTATGCTAAGAACACACAGCCTTCAGTCAATCATGGAGGAAACACAGTGATGTCTACACTAAAGTATGATGGGTCTTGGTGATGCCTACAGCGAAGCACAACTGAGGCTTAGTAATGTCTACAGTGAAGCATGGCGGAGGCTCAGGGATGTGTACTGTGCAGCATGATGAGGGCTCAGGGATGTGTACAGTGCAGCATGATGAGGGCTCAGGGATGTGTACAGTGCAGCACGGCTGGGGCTCGTGATGTCTACAGTGCAGCATGATGAGGGCTCAGGGATGTGTAACAGTGAAGCACGGCTGGGGCTCGGTGATGTCTACAGTGCAGCACGGTGGGGCGGTGATTGTTACAGTGCAGCATGATGAGGGCTCAGGGATGTGTGTACAGTGAAGCACGGCTGGGGCTCGGTGATGTCTACAGTGCAGCAAGGCTGGGGCTCGGTGATGTCTACAGTGCAGCATGATGAGGGCTCAGGGATGTGTACAGTGCAGCACGGCTGGGCTCGGTGATGTCTACAGTGCAGCATGATGAGGACTCAGGGATGTGTACAGTGCAGCATGATGAGGGCTCAGGGATGGGGTACAGTGCAGCATGATGAGGGCTCAGGGATGTGTACAGTGCAGCACGGCTGGGGCTCAGTGATGTCTACAGTGCAGCATGATGAGGGCTCAGTGAGTTACAGTGCAGTATGGTAAGGGGCTCTGTTATGCCTACAGTGAAGCATCGAGGAGGCTCGGTGATGTCTACAGTGCAGCTGTAGAGATACAGGGTCAGGTTGCTATCGTCCCATTGGCCCGGCTGTCTTTAGAAAGACTGACCAGGGCTCATACAACTGAACGCTCACGCTTTCTCCCTCGTGGGAAAACACTACAGTCATGGCCAAAAGTTTGAGAATGACACAAATATTAATTTTTACAAAGTCTACTGCTTCACTTTTTCTAATGTCAATTTGCATATACTCCAGAATGTTATAAAGAGTGATCAGCTTAACAGCAATTACTTGCAAAGTCAATATTTGGCTAAAAATGAACTTTATCCCCCAAAACACATTTCAACATCATTTTCAGCCCTGCCTTTAAAAGGACCAGCTAACCTCTTTTCAGTATTGCTCCATTAACACAGGTGTGGGTGTTGATGAGGATATGGCTGGAGATCAAACTGTCATGATTAAGTAAGAATGACACCACTGGGCACTTTAAAAGGAGGGTGGTGCTTGGCATCATTGTTTCTCTTCTGTTAACCATGGTTATCTCTAAAGAAACACGTGCAGTCATCATTGCAATGCACAAAAATGGCCTAACAGGGAAGAGTATCGCAGCTAAAAGAAATTTCACCTCAGTCAACAATCTATCGCTCATCAAGACTTCAAGGAGAGAGGTTCCATTGTGCCAAAAAGGCTCCAGGGCACCCAAGAAAGACCAGCAAGCGCCAGGACTGTCTCTTAAAAGTGTTTCAGCTGCGGGATCGGGCTACTAGCAGTGCAGAGCTTGCTCAGGAATGGCAGCAGGCAGGTGTGAGTGCATCTGCAGCACTGTGAGGCGGAGACTCTTGGAGCAAGGCCTGGTCTCAAGGAGGGCAGCAAAAGAAGCCACTTCTCTCCAGAAAAAACATCATGGACAGACGATATTCTGCAAAAGGTACAGGCAGTGGACTGCTGAGGACTGGGGTAAGTTATTTCTCTGATAAATCCCCTTTCGATTGTTTGGGACATCAGAAAACTCCTCATTCGGGGAAGACAAGGTGAGCGCTACCACCAGTCTTGTCTCATGCCAACTGTTAAGCATCCTGAAACCATTCATGTGTGGGGGTTGCTTCTCACCAAGGGAATCGGCTCTCTCACAGTTTGCCCAAAAACACCCGCCATGAATAAAGAATGGTACCAGAATGTCCTCCAAGAGCAACTTCTCCCAACCCTCCAAGAGCAGTTTGGCGATCAACAATGCCTTTTCCAGCATGATGGAGCACCTTGCTATAAAGCAAAGGTGATAACTAAATGGCTCAGGGAACAAACATAGAGATTTTGGGTCCATGGCCTGGAAACTCCCCAGATCTTAATCCCATTGAGAAACTTGTGGTCAATCATCAAGAGACGGGTGGACAAACAAAAACCTAAAAATTCTGACAAAATGAAAGCATTGATTGTGCAAGAATGGACTGCTATCAGTCAGGATTTGGTCCAGAAGTTGATTGAGGGCATGCCAAGGGAGAATTGCAGAGGTCCTGAAGAAGAAGGGTCAACACTGCAAATATTGACTTGCTGCATTAACCATTCTAACTGTCAATATAAGCTTTTGTTACTCATATGTTTTACAATTATATTTCTGTCTGTGATATTAAAACATCTGTCCAAACACCATAAACCAAGGGCAGCAGATAATGTGAAAATTTAATATTTGTGTCATTCTCAAAACTTTGGCCATGACTGTACTCAGATAACACACAACAGCATACAGAACAATCCCAGCAAATACCCAAGATGGTGCAAATTACAGAGTCTCACCCTTCCGCTGACTCACCGGGATTAGAGTGGCTTCCAGTGCCCGAGTGCCCCCACCAGTAATCCCCGTTTTTGAGGGCCCCCACGGTGAGGAGTAACACAAGCTTAGGAAGCGACTGTTATGTTTCGGTAGCTGAGGAGGACAGGAACAACAGCCGGGCAGCCGAACACCTGAGATGTTGGTAACTAATGGTTTGCAGATTCCTAAACTAACGACACAACTAGAGGTAGCGGTGGAGAGTTCCTACGTTGATCCTAGACGCCTCGTCACAGCCTGAGAGATAACTACACCTAAAGGCAGAAAGACGAAAGCTATCTGCCCCAGAGCAGATCCCCCAAAGAAAATGGAAGCCCCCAAACATGTAATGGCGGTTAGACAAGATGAAAAAAAACATGGGCAGAAAATAGACTGAGCAAACGCTGGGGCCACAAGCTGACTAAATAGGATAGGACAGGAGAGATTACTTTCTGCAACCCAGAAAACCCTACAAAAATCCAACAATTCTGATTACAAAAATACTGAGATCCACGATCTCGCCACCCACTAAATCAGATCTCAGTGTGAAAAAAAACCAAGCCGCAGCCGCTGAAAAAAAAACAGGAAAAAGCAAATGAGCAAATAACAGTGGCTGCAGATAAACTGAGAGGAGCTCAGGCCCCAGGAGGGGACCTGGCTGACCTCCACAAAAGTGCAGAAAACAATGGCAAAAAGCAAGCACAAAAAGAAAAGCAAAAATATCTTATATCTGAAAGCAGGAGATGCAGGCAAGGCTCCAGCAAACTTCCAAAATGAACCAGGAACCACAATTGAGACAAGAACAATTGATCACAGGCAACCATCATGGGAGAGAACTGACCTAATATCAGCCAATCCGTGATCCCAGATTGCCACTCCTCGCTGAAAGGTTCAGACTGTCAGTAACCACCAGAGGAGCCTCTGCTCAGAATCCATTCAAGCACTTTCATAACAGCAGCTGACAGTCCATTATGTACAAGGGCCCGGTGACTTAATTGTCCCCACTGGATTCTCAAAACGTCTTTGAGGGTTCAGTGATGGTCAATGAGCAGCTCTGTATTTCCTCAGTTGAGTGATGATGCCATGGCTTCTGTAATGTAGACTCTCTCTGAACACAGGCGATCCTCCTTTTATAGGTCACAACTTCAGTCTTCCCACCCCAGCTTGGGGGAAGGTGGTAGGAGGCCATCCCTCATGCTGGAGTGTGCAAACAACACGCATAGATTGTCCTTCATATTGCAGAGCACCAATGGGTCAGCAACATATTACCAAACATTCAAACATTGTGCATTTGTTTCCCAAAGATAGAAAACAATACTAAAGGAACTGCCACACTACACAATCCCGCTAGCGATCTCGTTAGCGTCGCATACTAATGAGATCGCTAGCGGGATTGTTTCTATAATCGCTAGTAGCTACCTTTTTAGCGATGTCGTTAGGACGCTAATCGCGGTTAGCGATCTCCTTAACGACTTTAGCGGTACAAAAGTACCGCTAAAATCGCTAAAAAGGTGCCACACTCAGCGATACATACTTACCCAGCGGGGGCGCCAGCGACGAAAATAGGGTCCGGAACGATCGCTGTGATGAACGACATCACAGCAGGGGCCCTCGTCGCTGGTAGATGCCGCTCACAACAACATCCTAACGGGATCGCTAAATGGACGTTTTTTAGCGATCCCCCTTAGCGCTGTTGTTTAGTGTGGCATACCCTTAAGACTGCAACACAAAGATTCAATATCTAATCACAGCCAGTCAACAAATGCAGCCAGTGATCAATAAATTCAGGACAATAAGGGCCAACAGTCTTTTCTCACATGTACTGTAGCTCATGTTTCTGGGCCTACCTAAATAATGTGTCTGGATAATTCAGATTAAATAATAATAAAATAATAATAATAATAATCTTTATTTATATAGCGCCAACATATTCCGCAGCGCTTTACAGTTTAACAATTTGAAAAACACAAAGTCATAGGTAACAACGTAACAATACAGTTAATTAAAGCAAAATAAGACGACCCGCTCGTGAGAGCTTACAATCTACAATGAGGTGGGGGGAGATACAAAGTACAGTGTATATATAACAATGGTGCATTACAATGATGGTCCAGCATCTTGAGGGAGTGAGGGATGGATGGAGATAGTGAATGGGCTACACACACACACTTCACATAGAATGACTTTGGTTAGTGAATGGATAGGCCGCTCTGAACAAATTGTTTTGAGGGAGCGCCTGAAACCATGCAAATTGTGGATAGTCCTAATTTCTTGGGGTAGAGCATTCCAGAGGATTGCGCAGCCGGGAAAGTCTTGGAGTCGGGAGTGGGAGGTACGGATTAGTGCAGAGGTTATCGAACGTCGTTGCAGAGCGCAGCAGTCGGTTGGGCCGATAGATAGAAATGAGGGGGGGAATTGTAGGGGGGGTGCTGCACTGTGGAGAGATTTGTGGGTGAGAACCAGTACTTTGAATTGGTCCTATAATGAATGGGAAGCCAGTGTAAGGACTGGCGAAAAGAGCGGACGCGTCCGGTACCGATTAGCCAGATGGATGACCCTGGCTGCTGCATTAAGGATGGACTGGGAGGGGATAGTCGAGTAATGGGGAGGCAAGTAATAGGCGTTGCAGTATCAGGCGGGAAGTGGAACAATGCTACAGTGAGGTTTTTGTTGTTTCCATTGTGAGGAAAGGGCGGATTCTAGAGATGTTCTTTAGGTGTAGACGGCAAGAGGGGCAAGAGATTGTATATGGGAGGTGAAGGAGAGATTGGTGTCAAACATAACCCCAGACAGCGAGCCTGCTGCCGGGTGTTATTATGGTTGCCGCCCACAGAGAGGGAAATGTCAGATTTAGGGAGGTTATTAGATGGCGGAGACGAAGCAGTTCAGTCTTGGAGAGGTTTAAGTTTCAGATAGAAGCGGACATGATGTTGGAGGACTGCGGACAGACACTCGGTGGTGTTCTGTAGAACAGCGGGGGTAAAGGTCGGGGAATGACGTTATAGTTGTGTGTCATCGGCATAAAGATGGTACTGAAAGCCAAATTGCGATGGTCTGTCCAATTGGGGCCGTGTAGAGAGAGAAGAAGGGGGCCAAGACTGAGCCCGGGGTACACGACAGTGAGAGGAAGAGGAGATGACGGGAGCCAGAGAACGAGACACTTGAGGAGCGGGTCAGAAAGATAGGAGAGAACCAGGAGAGAACATGTCCTTAATACCTATGACTGGAGCCTAGACAGTAGGAGACGGTGGTCAACCGTGTCAAAAGCTGCAGAAAGGTCGAGTAGATGAGCAGAGAGTGGTCACCGTTACGTTTTGCTGTCAGAAGGTCATTGGTCACTTTGATGAGTGCAGTTTCAGTCGAATGTAGGGGTCGGAAGCCGGACTGTGAAGGGTCTAGGAGGGAGTGAGTGGAGAGGTAACGGTGTGAGGCGGGAGTATACTAAGGCGCTCCAAAAGTTTAGAGATGAAGGGGAATTGGAGACCGTCTGTAGTTGTTTGTGCAGGAAGGGTCAAGAGTGGGTTTTTTAGTAGTGGAGTAACGATGGAGTGTTTGAAGGAGGATGGGAAAATGCCAGAGGAGAGGGACAGATTAAAGATTGTAGTTAGGTGAGTTGTGACAACTGGAGAGAGAGACTGGAGGAGATGTGAGGGGAATGGGGTCGGTAGTGCATGTAGTCAGACGAGAGGAAGAGAGGAGTCTGGAGACTTCTTCTTCTGTGATGGTACAAATGTGAAGTGAGCCAGGGGAAAATGCAGGGAGGGATGGGAGTCACAGCACTTGGTGGTTGAGAGCAGATTTCCTGACGGATAGTATCTATTTTTTCTATAAAGTGGGGAGGCCAGGTCGTCAGCACAAATGTCGTGATAGGGGCTTGTGCTTTTGGCCTGAGGAGGGAGTTAAAAGTGTCAAAGAGTTTCTTGGGGTTGTTGGCTAGTGAGGAATCAGTGTGGTGAAGTAGGTCTGTTTGGCGAGGTGAAGGGCAGCATTATAAGTTCTTAAACATGAATTTAAAGTGGATGAAGTCTTTGGTGGCAGGTTTTTTCTCCAGAGGCGTTCAGCACTCCTAGAGCATCGCTGAAGAAGTCGAGTTTGCAATGTGAGCCAGGGCTGTTTTACTGTGTGTTTGGAGGTTCTGAGGGTGAGCGGTGCTACTTGGTCAAGGGTGTTTCTAAGAGTGTCATTGTAGTGATGGACAGCCAGATCAGTACAGGAAAAAGAGGAGATTGGGGGACAGCGATAAGTGTAGGGAGTCTGAAAGTGTCTGAGGATTAATGGCTTTTAGATTTCTGAATGTGTGGTAGGTGGGAGTGCGCTGGGGTGGTGGAGGATTTGTGGCGTGAAGGAGAGAATGTTGTGGTCAGAGAGTGGAAGCGTGTGAGTTATTTAGGTGGGAGATTGAACAGAGGCGGACAAAGACCAGTCAAGGTGTTGCCATCCTTGTGTGTCTCAGAGGTTGAAAGCTGTGAGAGGCCTAGAGAAGTGGTTAGTGATAGAAGCTGAGATGCAGAAGTGGAAGTAGGGCTGTTAATGGGGATGTGAAGTCTCCAAGGATAAGGGTTGGTAGTTCTGAGGACATGAAGTGCGGCGCCAGGCTGAGAAGTGGTCGAGGAACTGGGGTGGGTGAGCCTGGGGCCGATAATGACCGCTCTCTGAGGGAGAGGGGATGGAAGAGCCTGATGGTGTGGACCTCAAAAGAAGGGAATGAGAAGTGATGGAATTGGGGGGTGACCTGGAAAGTGCATTGTGGGGACAGGAGTATGCCAACTCCACCACCATGTCTGTTTGTGGTCTCGGGGAATGGGAGAATGTAAAACCACCATAGGAAATGGCGGCAGGGGAGACCGTGTCAGAATCCGAATCCAGGTTTTCAGTGAGTGCCAACAGATAAGAGAGTGGTTCAGAAAGTAGTTGTGCAGGAAGGATAGTTTGTTGCATGCAGACCGTGGATTCCAGAGGGCACAATTGAAAGAAGGAGATGAGGGAGTGCAAGTAATATTAATAAGATTATTATGGTTTCGGAATGAGGTAGGGTAGGGTTTGAGGTTGGGGGATGGTGGACCGGGGTTGGGGGGAGATGTCCCCTGAAATCAGTAGGAGTAGGAAGATAAAGAGCAGGTAGTTTTTGGAATTGTAAGAGGTTTTTTCTGTGATGTGTTTGGGCAAGATGGGCTGAGGTTTTTCAGGAAGATGAGGAGTGCATGGAGCTGTACATGGGAGAGGGAAGGATAGAGGGGCTGATGTGTATGAGTCGTGATGGAGGGGGGATGGGGCGGTGAATGTGGATGGCAAGGGAACACAGGAGGATAGGGATAAAATACATAATTAAAAAGAAGCAAAGTGTGGGATACCTGATTCCATCCTGATTAATATATTGGTCAACTTACAGTCAAATTCCAGTCCAATTTAGTCTAATTCATAGTATAGTAATTAAAATCTGTAATTTGAAATATGGAATTTGAAATAGTAATCCTGTGCAGACTACGTCTGTGCAGACGCATGGCTCAGATATATCTGGACTGAGGTGGATCAGCTGTGAGGGGGGATGTGGGCGTGATTACCCAGACCACATGGTCACAGATAAGCAAAGCTAATAAAAGAGGGGAAGGGGCTGGCAGCTCAGGTATGCATGGAGGACACAAGGGGAATGAATGCAATTGTGAATACAGGAGGATGGGTAAGTGAAATGCCAGGGATTTATATGCACTTATTAAACAGTCAAAAACAGAGAAAAAGCTGCATAGATGATTGCACACCATGCAAAATTAAGCAGTTCAAAAACACACACACAGCAATTTGGCAAAGCTGGAGATATTAAATGTGATATCGCCACAACAGCAAGGTGGGAGCTTGGTGATGCCTACAGTGAAGCACGGTGGGGGCTCGTGATGTCTACAGTGAAGCACGGTGGGGTTTCAGGGAGTTTACAGTGAAGCATGGTGGGGGCTCAATGATGTCTACAGTGAAGCATGGTGGGGGCTCAATGATGTCTACAGTGAAGCATGGCGGGGTTTCAGGGATGTTTACAGTGAAGCATGGCGGGGTTCTTTCATGGTTTACTGGGTTCTTGGATCAGGTAGTCGCGGGGTTAACTTGGTTGGCCTCTTTCTGGGTCCTGGGAGGCTTTATATAGCCTCACTGTGAAGCCAGCCTTTGTCGTTTATACTCTG
Source organism: Oophaga sylvatica (assembly GCA_033576555.1). Lineage (NCBI taxonomy): Eukaryota > Metazoa > Chordata > Amphibia > Anura > Dendrobatidae > Oophaga > Oophaga sylvatica. Next base: position 13,795 of record JARQOD010007362.1, on the reverse strand, counting down.
ACCTTTGGCTGAGTGTGTCTGACCCTGTGCTTTGCCAGTGCTTTGTGCCTGTGCTTCGTTTTGTCTGTCTGGTTCTGATTTGGCTGTGTCCCTGTTACGAGTTTAGCCTGTCCCTTTTGTACTCTGCTGCCCTCTATGTGTATGACCCTTGGCTACGTTCTGACTCCGCTCTGCCTGCTCCTCTTGTACTTCCTTGCTCCGTCTGTGTATGACCCTTGGCTACGTTCTGACTCCGCTCTGCCTGCTCCTCTTGTACTTCGTCGCCCTCTATGTGTATGACCTAGCTATCCTGACCATCCATTCTGTCTATGCCCCTTGGTAACTTTATTTCGTAGTTACCCTTCTAGGAGTTTTTCCTTTACCTCCTAGATCTCTGGAGCTAGGCCACGCCCCTAGGCAGTCACGTGCCTGCAGGTCCTTCGGCCTGAAACATTCTCTACCTGATACTGCTGCCTCTGAGAGACATGTGGCTGGCTCCGCCCCTTGGCAGTCACATGCTGCGGAAGTCCTGTTACTCAGAAACACACTTCTTCCCTGCTGCAGCTCTACTATACAGGTATCGTTGGCACAGTTTGTTCATTCAGGACACACGCCCTGGCTCAGTGAGCAAGTGCAGTGCGGTGTCCCTGACAGGTTCAGGGATGTCTACAGTGAAGCACAGCAGGGGCTTGGTGATGTCTATAATGAAGCATGGTGGTGGCTCAATGATGTTTACAGTGAAGCACGGTGTGGGCTCAGCGAGCTCTACAGTGCAGTATGGTGGGGGCTTGGTGATGCCTACAATGAAGCATGACTTTGGCTTGGTGAGGTCTACAGTGAAGCACGGTGGGGGCTCGGTGATGTCTACAGTGAAGCATGGCGGGGGCTCAGGGATGTTTACAGTGAAGCATGCGGAGCTCAAGGATGTTTACAGTAAAGCATGGTGGGGGTTCAATGATGTCTACAGTGAAGCACAGCAGGGGCTTGGTGATGTCTATAATGAAGCAGGATGTGGCTCATGATGTTTACAGTGAAGCACGGTGTGGGCTCAGCAAACTCTACAGTGCCGTACGGTGGGGGCTTGGTGATGCCTACAATGAAGCATGACTTTGGCTTGGTGAGGTCTACAGTGAAGCATGGTGGGGGCTGGTGATATCTACAGTGAAGCATGACCTTGGCTCGGTGATGCCTACAGTGAAGCATGATGGCAGCTTGGTGATAACTACAGTGACACATTGCGGGGATTTGGTATGTCTAAGATGAAGCATGGCTGTGGATAGCTGATGCTAGAGTTAAGCTCGATGGAGGTTCAGTGAGTAAATTTGGTCAATTCACCTGTTACGTTAGTTGCTTCAGCTGTTCCCATTGTTCTTGTTTCATTGGTTGATTGCAAATAGCTGAAAGTTTGTAGATTTTACTAATAAACCAAATTTAGAACGAAGGTAGAATCTCAATGATTTGGTGTCATTTCATGACTCACTCGAATGCTCCTCCTACTTGGTGAAGTCCTGTGTGACAACTGAGATGAATTGCTATGACTACTGGGGTGGGTAAAATGGTCGTGCTATGACTTATGGGGTGATGCTGTTAGCAATGAGGGCATAGTGGGGGACAGTACATTACATAGTGCTGACGATGTAAGCCCCCAGATTAATAATGAATTATACAGAAAACTGCAGACAAGGATAATAAAATGGCCATAAGTGTAATGTGCAAATCATGAAGTCTGGGAGGGCGGCGCGTTTCATCTGCGGTGGGGAGTGTTTCTTGACATATTTTAAGTATTTAATTCAGATGAGGAGGTTTCCTGCTGTCCCCGACTCGCTAATTAAATTACCATTGTAAATGAGGTGGTGATTGCTCTTTATATAACACCCGGAACCGAGGAGCAGAGAGAACATTTACCCAAAGTATATACAGCAGAGATGAAACTTGCCATGCTCTGCGGGGGTCTTGGCTGCGATGTGACAGAATCACAGAATCATAGAATAGTAGAGTTGGAAGGGACCTCCTGGGTCATCTGGTCCAACCCCCTGCTCAATGCAGGAGTCACTAAAACCATCTCAGATAGACGTCTGTCCAGCCTCTGTTTGAAGACTTCCATTGAAGGAGAACTCACCACCTCTCGTGGCAGCCTGTTCCACTCATTGATCTCCCTCACTGTCAAAAAGTTTTTTCTAATATCTAATCTGTATCTTCTCCCTTTCAGTTTCATCCCATTGCTTCTCGTGTTTCCATGTGCAAATGAGAATAATGATGATCCCTACACTGTGAAAGCCCTTCAGCTATTTGTAGACAGCTATTAATTCTCCTCTTATCCTTCTTTTTTTGCAGCTAAACATTTCCAGATCCTGTATCCGTTCCTCGTAAGATATACTTTGGAGTCCACTTACCATCCTGGTCACTCGTCTCTGAACTTTCTCCAGTTTTTCAATGTCTTTTATACAATTTAATGCCCAGAACTGGACACAGTATTCCAGATGAGGCCTGACCAAGGAGGACTAGAGGGGGATAATTACTGCACGTGATCTAGACCCTATGCGTCTCTTAATACATCCTAGAACTGTGTTTGCCTTTTTTTGCTGCTGCATCACACTGTTGACTCATGTGCAGTCTGTGATCTATTAGTATACCAAGTCTTTTTCACATGTGCTGTTGCTTAGTTCTATTCCTCCCATTCTGTAGATGTAATTTTTGTTTTTCTTGGCCAGATGTAGGATCTTGCTTTTCTCCTGTTAAATACCATTCTATTAGTCGCTGCCCATTGTCCAAGCTTATCTAGATCCTTCTGAATCCTTAGGGCCCCGTCTCACATAGCGATCTCGCTATATCTGACACGTACCAGTGATCAGGCCCCTGCTGTGAATTGCTGGTCGTGTCAGAAATGCCTTGGCCTTGTTTTTGATCGCTGGTCTCCCACTGGCCAGCACGCATCGCTGCGTGTGGCAGGCAGGAGACCAGCGATCAGCTGGTAACCAAGGTACACATGGGGTTTCCAGGCCCCGCGCAGCGCCTGGAAACCCGATGTGTACCTTGCTTACCAGCTCCCTGCATCAGGGGGCTGGTATCCAACGTACACTGCGGGTTACTAAGCGACGTTAATCGCAGTGTCGCTGTCCTGATCGCTGCCTGAGCTGCCTGTTTGGCAGCTCAGCAGTGATCATGTACGACACACCAGCGATCTTGACAAGATCATATCGTTGTCGGGATCGCTGGTGCGTTGCTATGTGAGACGGGGCCTTTACTCTGTCTTCTCTAGAGTTAGCTATCCCTCCTAGATTTGCATCGCCTGCAAATTTGATTAGTTTACCTTCAGTTCCCTTATCTAGATCATTTATACAAATGTTGAACAACACTGGGGCCAGGACAGAGCCTTTGGTCCTCACTTGTAACACTGGGGCCAGGACAGAGCCTTGTGGTCCTCACTTGTAACACTGGGGCCAGGACAGAGCCTTGTGGTCCCCACTTGTAACACTGGGGCCAGGACAGAGCCTTGTGGTCCCCACTTGTAAACTGGGGCTAGGACAGAGCCTTGTGGTCGCCACTTGTAACACTGGTGCCAGTACAGAGCCTTGTGGTCCCCACTTGTAACACTGGGGCCAGTACAGAGCCTTGTGGTCGCCACTTGTAACACTGGTGCCAGTACAGAGCCTTGTGGTCCCTACTTGTAACACTGGGCTAGTACAGAGCCTTGTGGTCCCCACTTGTAACACTGGGGCCAGTACAGAGCCTTGTGGTCCCTACTTGTAACACTGGGGCTAGTAACAGAGCCTTGTGGTCCCCACTTGTAACACTGGGGCCCGGATAGATCCTTGTGGTCCCACTTGTAACACTGGGGCCAGGACAGAGCCTTGTGGTCCCCACTTGTAACACTGGGGCCAGGACAGAGCCTTGTGGTCCCCACTTGTAACACTGGGGCCAGGAGAGAGCCTTGTGGTCCCCACTTGTAACACTGGGGGCCCGGACAGAGCCTTGTGGTCGCCACTTGTAACACTGGGGCCAGGACAGAGCCTTGTGGTCCCCACTTGTAGCACTGGGGCCAGGACAGAGCCTTGTGGTCCCCACTTGTAACACTGGGGCCAGGACAGAGCCTTGTGGTACCCACTTGTAACACTGGTGCCTGGACAGAGCCTTGTGGTCCCTACTTGTAACACTGGGGCTAGGACAGAGCCTTGTGGTACCCCACTTGTAACACTGGGGCCAGGATAGAGCCTTGTGGTCCCCACTTGTAACACTGGGGCCAGGACAGAGCCTTGTGGTCCCCACTTGTAACACTGGGCCAGGACAGAGCCTTGTGGTCCTCACTTGTAACACTGATGCCAGGACAGAGCCTTGTGGTCCCTACTTGTAACACTGGGGCTAGTACAGAGCCTTGTGGTCCCCACTTGTAACACTGGGGCTAGGACAGAGTCTTGTGGGCCGCCACTTGTAACACTGGGGCCAGGACAGAGCCTTGTGGTCCCCACTTGTAACACTGGGGCCAGGACAGAGCCTTGTGGTCCCCACTTGTAACACTGGGGCCAGGACAGAGCCTTGTGGTCCCCACTTGTAACACTAGGGCCAGGACAGAGCCTTGTGGTCCCCACTTGTAACACTGGGGCCAGGACAGAGCCTTGTGGTCCCCACTTGTAACATTGGGCCAGGACAGAGCCTTGTGGTCCCACTTGTAACACTGGTGCCAGGACAGAGCCTTGTGGTCCCTACTTGTAACACTGGGGCTAGTACAGAGCCTTGTGGTCCCCACTTGTAACACTGGGGCTAGGACAGAGCCTTGTGGCCACCACTTGTAACACTGGGGCCAGGACAGAGCCTTGTGGGTCCCCACTTGTAACACTGGGGCCAGGACAGAGCCTTGTGGTCCCCATTTGTAACACTGGGGCCAGGACAGAGCCTTGTGGCCGCCACTTGTAACACTGGGGCCAGGACAGAGCCTTGTTGTCCCCACTTGTAACACTGGGGCCAGGACAGAGCCTTGTGGTCCCTACTTGTAACACTGGGGCCAGGACAGAGCCTTGTGGTCCCCACTTGTAACATTTTTCCAATTGGGTGCTCAACCATTTATTATCACTCTTTGAGTACATCACTGAGCCAATCATGAATCCACCTTACAGTTGCCCTGTCAATCCCATACTGGGTCATTTTATCAATAAGGATAGTATGAGATACTTTATCAAATGCTTTGCTGAAGTCGAGATATACTATATCTACCACATTTCCTTGATCCACTCATCAGAGGAGATCAGGTACTATATCCGTAGGACTCCATGATCTTCATGACTTTGGTCATACTTAGGCAGGGGCAATGGTTAGAAAAAGAAGTTTCTGCCCCCGAGCATTTATAATCACATTAAAAAGGATCAGTAAAGGTGTTAAAGCCCCAACAGATCCAAAAAGTAGTGCAGGGGAGACCCCTAGATGATTCAGACCCTCACAAAAAAATAAATTTACACCTTAGAGTCTCTATTTACTTGTTTATCCCAGGTCATCCTATAGGTATCCTCGCCATCGCCAGCACAGCAGGGGTCACCACTTCAGGATCCTCCAGTACAGGAGATTTATGTGGACTGGATCCCAGTCTTTCCGCCTCCGTCCATTCTGTTTTTATTTGCCCGTAACTTCCAACCAAGAAACACCGAGACTGACATTTAGTGCGCGGCCGGCGGAGCTCAGCCCGACTGATGGGCTTCTATATCAAGTCCGGGGTCCTGACACATTGTAACAAATCCCACAGTATTCCTTCCATGGCAGATAGCAGAGGACCCAATGTGGCCAGCGTAAAGCCATATAACATGACAGATAGAAACTCCACACTAGACCAGCACAAACCTCTCCTGACATCCTCTGTGCTGCTCAGAGACCCCCATCAACAGCTAATAACAAGGATTTACATGAACTGTCTGAATGGAGAGTGTATAAAATTGTGACAAATGATGACTCCTGATGATCGCAGAACTTCGAGATCGCCACCATATTTTTTATCGGGATTTTACCGTTACCCAAACATGACATGGCTTTTTGTCAGTTATCTGCCCATTACTGATTTGTGGCTTCTATGCAGGGGTTACAGTTATGAAAAAACATGCATCTTCTTCCCCGATTCATCCTGAAGCTGAAAATGCATGTTCCATGCCTTTCAGATCTATGTCCATTGTACCAGTCTACTTCAAGAGATGCAGACTATCAGCTATTTTTTTTATTACTTGAAATCTGTGTGGGAGGAAAGGAGGCTGGAGGGTGAGTGCCCCTTCACTGGGAGTTTAGAGATGTTAATATTTTCTATGACAATCTCCTCTTAAAAATTATGTTTGAATTAACTGATTAAGGTTTTGTGCAGACATTGAACATCTATAACTCAGTTTATTTCTGCAACAAGTGTTGGCAGGAATAATGTTGGGTACAATCTGTGTGCGTGTTTTATGCAGTTTTAGGTGTTTTTCTGCATTAATTTGAAGCTGCAAAAACTCTGAAAGAATTGTTCTGATGGTTGAAATCCGCAAGGAAAAAAATAAGCAGAAATCCCATTCACTTTGCTGTTATATTGATACACTTTTTTTTTGTGCAGAAAAAAAAGCAGCAAAAACGAGGTGTGTGAACAAGCCCCTGCTTAGGATATGTAAAGCGATATGGAATATGATGGCTCTATATAAACAGTCAAAATAATTAAGAAATAATAAATGTAGCAATAATTGTCATCATCACACAGAGGACTACAGGGAAGAACAGACACACAGAAACCAGAGAGGTCACGTAGTACAACATTAGCAAGCAATGAACACAGCGCCACCTGTTGTCTGCACATTACATACATTCCCTCAGCATAAGTCTGCAGCTGTTGTACACTCGAGCACCATTCTAAGGCCAAATTCACACTTTCAGTTATTGGTCAGTATTTTACATCATTATCCAGTACGTCAGTTACGTCTCTTCCTACTGTCATGTCCTCAGCAGTTGTCTTTATTATTGAAGATGAAGATTCTTAAGAAAAAGAAACTTCACATCAATATCCTTAGTTTTCCATCTGTGCAAGTGATGGACGTCCTTGGTCGTCACGCAGGGATGTCATTTCACCCTCTGCAGCCTTTATCCATTTATCGGCTTCCTCTTCTGACAGCTGAGATGTATCTCCATAAGACGGGGTTCATGTACACTGACGACGCCTTGTGCGAGAGCCAAAACTACACTGTGAATATAGAAGTCCTGGGGGAAATGGTGTAAACAGAATTGAACAATTGAAACCTCACTTCTTACTTTCTGCATTATAATTAAAAAAAGAGGATACAATTAAAATGTGTCCTAACACGTGTATTAAAATTCTCTGATGAGAAAACATACGGTGGTCTGCACCTATCCTTACGTTGAGGGGTCTGAGCCATGGGTAACCGGCATGTGATAGGATATAGATGTATCTAATTGCTTTTTGATGTAATTCATGTGTTGGAGTGCCCGTTTCGTCATGTGTTGGATGGAGGGTCAGTCTCCTCATGTGTTGGAGGGTCCGTCTCCTCATGTGTTGGAGGGTCCATTCATCATGTGTTGGAGGGTCGGTCTCCTCATGTTTTGGAGGGTCGGTCTCCTCAGTTTTGGAGGGTCGGTCTCCTCATGTGTTGGAGGGTCGGTCTCCTCATGTGTTGGAGGGTCGGTCTCATGTGTTGGAGGGTCGGTCTCCTCATGTTTTGGAGGGTCCATCTCCTCATGTGTTGGAGGGTCCATCTCCTCATGTGTTGGAGGGTCCATCTCCTCTTTTGTTGGAGGGTCCATCACCTCATGTGTTGAGGATCGGTCTCCTCATGTGTTGGAGGGTCCATCTCCTCATGTGTTGGAGGGTCCGTCTCCTCATGTGTTTGGAGGGTCCGTCTCCTCATGTGTTGGAGGGTCCATCTCATGTGTTGGAGGGTTCATCTCCTCTTGTGTTGGATGGTCTGTCACCTCATGTGTTGGAGGGTCCGTCTCCTCATGTGTTGAAGGGTCGGTCTCCTCGTGTGTTGGAGGGTCAGTCTCATCGTGTGTTGCAGGGTCCATCTTCTCATGTGTTGGAGGGGTCCATCTCCTCATGTGTTGGAGGGTCCATCTCATGTGTTGGAAGGTCCATCTCCTCATCTGTTGGAGGGTCCGTCTCCTCATGTGTTGGAGGGTCCATCTCCTCATGTGTTGGTGGGTCCGTCTCCTAATGTGTTGGGTCAGTCTCCTCATGTGTTGGTGGGTCCGTCTCCTCATGTGTTGGAGGGTCCGTCTCCTCATTTGTTGGAGGGTCCGTATCCTCATGTGTTGGAGGGTCGGTTTCCTCATGTGTTGGAGGCTCCGTCTCCTCATGTGTTGCAGGGTCCGTCTCCCTCATGTGTTGGAGGGTCCGTCTCCTTATGTGTTGGAGGGTCAGTCTCCTCATGTATTGGAGTGTCGGTCTCCTCATGTGTTGGAGGGTCCGTCTCCTAATGTGTTGGAGGGTCAGTCTCCTCATGTGTTGGAGGTCGGTCTCCTCATGTGTTGAAGGGTCCGTCTCCTCATGTGTTGGAGGGTCCATCTCCTCATGTGTTGGAGGGTCCGTCTCTTCATGTGTTTGGAGGGTCCGTCTCCTCATGTGTTGGAGGGTCCGTCTCATGTGTTGGAGGGTTCATCTCCTCATGTGTTGGTGGGTCCGTCTCCTCATGTGTTGGAAGGTCCGTCTCCTCATGTTTGGAGGGTCCATCTCCTCATGTGTTTGGAGGGTCCATCTCATGTGTTGGAAGGTTCGTCTCCTCATCTGTTGGAGGGTCCGTCTCCTCATGTGTTGGAGGGTCCGTCTCCTCATGTGTTGGTGGTTCCGTCTCCTAATGTGTTGGAGGGTCAGTCTCCTCATGTGTTGGTGGGTCCGTCTCCTCATGTGTTGGAGGGTCCGTCTCCTCATATGTTGGAGGTTCAGTCTTTTCATGTGTTGGAGGCTCCGTCTCCTCATGTGTTGGAGGGTCGGTCTCCTCTCGTGTTGCAGGGTCCGTCTCCTCATGTGTTGGGGGTCCGTCTCCTCATGTGTTGGAGGGTCAGTCTCCTCATGTGTTGGAGTGTCGGTCTCCTCATGTGTTGGAGGGTCAGTCTCCTCATGTGTTGCAGGGTCCATCTCCTCATGTGTTGGAGGATCCATCTCATCATGTGTTGGAGGGTCAGTCTCCTCATGTTTTGGAGGGTCCATCTCCCCATGTGTTGGAGGGTCATCTCCTCATGTGTTGGAGGGTCCGTGTAAGGTTCTATGTAATATTCCTGAAACTCAGTTTGTTCGTCAGCCATTTTACTTTCTGTCTTGCTGCAGCTATCTTGCCTCAGTCAAAATGGAGTTTCCAGCTTGCATGTTCCCGCCCTGATTCTCTCCTTTGCTTCTTAAGCAGCCACAGCTGAGCATCATGCTTCAGAACCTAGCCTGTAGTGAACTGTGACTTGACTCCTGTAAGCCTTGGACCTTGTACTCCAGCTATTCCTACTGAGGAACTCTGAAGCACTTGTGGACTCTGAACCCTGCTCTTTGAAAGACCCACGTTTGCATGGACTTACGGTAACAGAGAAGAAGATCCTGAATCTGTATTGGAGAGTGATTGCTGAGCTTGGATTACTCTGGCCTGCTGTGTCTCCTGTTTCTGTGTCTGCAAACTGTGTGACTATTTCTGCCAACTTGTATGAAGTAATACAAGACTTTCTATATCAAACCTGTGACTCCTGTGTTTTCATCGCACCCAAGCACAAGACGCTATATGAACTGTACTACATACATTACAAGATTCTGAAGCCAAAACGTTAGTGTCTGCTGGGTCTGAAGGGCTGTGTCTGCTGTACTGTGGATATCAGACGTCCGGTTTGTACTTTCTGTGATGACAGGGTTGTGACTTCTCACAACCATTCCAGTGATGCCACAGGTGAACACTATTGTTTTTTTTTTTCTCTCCTCTTCTTCCAGTAATCCTGTCTTAAAAGATCTGGAAAAATGGAGGCCCGCATAAAGGAACTTTGCGGAGTGACTGAAAATCCTTGCAGATTTGCAGAATATAAAGACCCGTTTTTACAAATCTACAGGACCTCAATAATCACAATTTGCAAGTGGTTGGACAGACTACCCAGGATTTGCGAGCCAGGATTGAGGTTCTAGAGGGGCGAGTCCGGCTCCTGCCGTAGCCCGAGTGCTGGGATTCCCAAGTTGCCCCCTTTTCGTTTTGGCGTGAACGTGAGAAATTCAGGGGATTTATAATCAATGCAATCTTTTTTTTTCTGCACATGCTTCACAATTTCCCACTGAACGATCTAAGGTGCTTACTAAAATTATGTGCTTACCAACAAGGCTTTAATGTGGGCAAACCCTCTGATTGAGACTGAGGATGATTGTTTGAATCACTTGATGATTTTATTCAGCCATGGGGCAGGTGTTTGATGACCCCAATCGAGGTGCACAGCTAAGCAGCCATGTTAGCTTTGCGCCAAGGTAAGCACTCGGTAGCTGAATATGCTTGGATTTCAGGAGATGGGCCCTTGATACCACTGGGACAGTTCCCCAAAAAATCTATTTTTCGAAAGGGTTATCTCCACTGATTAAGGATGAACTTGCTCGTGCCGACCCTCCCACTGCGTTAGGTGACTTTATTAACTACTGCATCCGTATTGATACTCGTCTGAATTGAACGCAGGCAAGAGAGATGGTTCGAAAGCAATCGTACTAACCTTTTCCTACCTTCCTCTCCAGCTAAGGAACCTTTGAGTAGGATTACACGGAACCTGAACCTGAACCCATGCAGGTAGACCTTACAACGACGGGTTAGTGATGCACGCAAGGAACATCGTTTTAAGGAGAATCTATGTTTCTATTGTGGTAAGTCAGGGCACTTCATTATAAACTCCCCCAGCCGTTCTCGTAAGACTACTGCAGCACTCATTCATTGTGAGTGTTGCGAAGGGATCTGTCAGGTCCGAGCCTCAGGCTCCAAGAGATCTGCAGCAACAGATCTTGATTTCTCGGACTTTAAACTCCCGTACCTCTGAGGACGTTGACTGTGTAAACGCTGCCATTTTTCAAGTTTCCTCAGCGGTGTCCCACTGAGTTGTAAGAAAAACAATTCTCATTGCTTTCTTTCCATCAAACTCTGGGTTGACTCAGTTTGGGGTGTCTAGCTCTGCTATGATCGACTCAGGGGCAAGGGGGAAATTTTTTTGGGATGTCTCCTTTGCTCTGAAACAGGGAATACGTTCAGTGAAGAAGGCTACTCCAGTACAGATGAAACTGTGGATGGCTCCCTGCTGACTTCTGGACCAGTGGATCAGGAAACAGAGCCTTTGAGGGTTCTTAATGGGTAAAGATCATCAAGAGAAAACTGTCCTTTATGCTTATCTCTTCTCCCCACTTTCCCATTATTCTAGGGCTACCATGGCTGCAGGCTCAGAATCCTACCTTTAAAACTGGAGACCAAGGAATTACACTTTCCAGAGAAAACAGATGAGTCCAAAAGTTTCAGCTTGCTCTGTTCCTAAAGGAATCATGTCAGTCCCTGAACTCCCAGCTGTATACCAGGACTATGTGGATTTATGTGACAAGAAGAACGCTGACCAGCTTCCTCCTCACCGTCCATATGATTGTCCAATTTGAATTTATTGTGGAGCAGAGATACCTTTTGGTAAGATCTACCCCCTGGCGGGGCCCAGCTAAAGGCTTTAAAGAATTACATAGATGAAAATCTAGCCAAGGGCTTCATACCCCCTCTTCATCTCCTGCAGGTGCACCCCATCTTCTTGTAAAGAAGAAAGATGGATCTCTGAGACCATGCGTAGACTATAGGGAACTCAATAAGGTTACTATTAGAAACCGTTATCCATTGCCTTAATCCCTGAGTTATTGGAGAGAGTGCGACATGCCAAAATTTTTTCTAAACTAGATCTTCGTGGGGCCTATAACTTAGTCCGTATTAGACCTGGGGATGAATGGAAGACTGCATTTCAGGTCACCGCATGGACACTTTGAATATCTAGTTATGCCTTTTGGTCTGAGTACCGCCCCAGCCACTTTCCAACACTTTGGGGAATGAAAATCTTCAGGGATCTCCTAGATACATTCGTGGTAATTTATTTGGATGATATTCTAATTTTTTCTAACTCCACAGAGGAACATCATGGACATGTAGAATGGTCTTGGAACGTCTAAGACAAAATCATCTTTACATCAAACTTGAAAAGTGTGAATTCCATAGGACCGAAATTCAATTTCTGGGGTATGTTACTGTCTACACAAGGAATTAGTATGGATGGAAGCAAAACCCAAGCCATCAAGGATTGGCAAGTCCTAGAAATGTGAAGGAGGTACAGCGCTTCATCGGGTTTGCCAACTTCTATAGACGTTTCATTAGAAATATTCTCTGAGGTAGTGTCACCTATCACTCAACTTACCCGGAAAGAGTCTAGGTTTTTCCTGGACTCCCCAAGCCCAGGAAGCATTTTCCCGTCTAAAAGATAAATTTACCACTGCACCTATTCCTAGTACATCCCAACCCCGAGCTTGCCTTCATAATAGAGGTGGATGCTTCAGACTGTGCCGTTGGAGCTATACTCTCTCAGAGAACAGGTGAGAAGAATGTCTTGCTCCTTGCCTTCTTTTCCCAGCAGTTTTTCTTCGGCTGAGAGGAACTACGATGTGGGCAATAGAGAGTTGTTGGCCATTATTGCCGCCTTCAAAGAATGGAGACACCTTCTTCAGGGAGCTGCACAGCAAAATAGTCGTCCTGACAGACCATCGTAACCTTGAGTTTATCAGTCGGCTAAGTGCCTGACTCCTCGCCAGGCTCGCTGGAATCTTTTCTTAAACCAATTTAATTTTATCATCTCTTATAGACCAGGATCGCGCAATGGAAAGGCTGATGCACTCTCTAGGATTTACTCAGCAGAGACACGTCCAATTACTCCTCCTAAGACTATTCTTCCTGACTCTAGATTCCTAGGAGTAATTCATAATCAAGACCTACTTAAGACATCAAGGAAGCATACCATGCGGATTCCTTTTTGGCACAACCCCCAAGGGACGTAAGTCTTGTCTTTAAGAATGGTGTTGGATTCAGGACAACGTCTGTAATTCCTGAAACAGTCAGATTAAGAGTATTGCAAACATTCACGATTCCAAGATAGCTGGGCATAGAGGAATTCTAAGACACAGGAATTTCTTTCTCGTTTCTTTTGGTGGCCCACTGCAGGAAGGATGTTTTGAATTATGTCACTTCATGTGAGGTCTGTGCAAGATGCAAAACACCCTCGCTCCTCACCAACTGGTCTGTTACAGCCTCTTCCAACCCCCTCCCGCCCGTGGGGATCCATTTCTATGGACTTCATTGTGGAGTTTTCCAACCTCTCAGGGGAAGAACACCATTCTAGTGGTGGTTGACCGTCTAACAAAGGCAGCTCATTTTATCCCTTGTGTCGGCTTACCCACTGCAAAACAGACATCAGATTTGATGATTAAAGATGTGTTTCGCTTACATGGAGTACCGGATGAGGTATTTCGGATCGAGGGGTTTCAATTCACTTCTAGGTTTTGGCAAAATTTCTGTGGGAGCATTGGACATTAAAGTAAACCTTTCTTCTGCTTTTCATCCCCAGACTAATGGACAGACCGAACGAACCAATCAAACCCTGGAGCAGTATCTCCGCTGCTTTATCTGCCCCTACAGGATGATAGGGTGGATCTACTTCCATTAGCTGAGTTCTTATAACAACTCTCAGAGTGCCTCCACTAAAACATCTCCTTTTTACTTCTAATCTAGGTTATCATCCTAACATTCTACCACGATTTCCCATAGAAACGCCTTTACCAGCAGTGGCTGAAAGAATC
>JARQOD010007361.1:0-39450 GCA_033576555.1 Oophaga sylvatica | reverse complement strand
CCTATACTCCCCTTTTTTGACCTTCCCTCTTTTACACATGACCCTCCTTTACTACAGATTTTCCCCCCCGGGCTCAAAACCCCCCTATTTTGGGATCTCCCAACCCTTTTCCCAAAACCGAATTCGCTTTCCCCCCACCCCACACTACCCCCTCGTCCCCCCCCTCTCTTGTTGGAGTTCCCCAAGGCTCTGTTTAGGACCCACTTTCTAAATTTATCACGGGGCCGGGGGCAACTCATAAATCCCCGGATTCCAGTACCACCTTTCCGAGAACTCAATTACCTCTCGGGCCCAGACTCATTCTCTGCTACCCCGAATCCCGGGAGTGTCTATCAGCCAACCCCTCCTTCTTCTCCTCCCCCTTCCTCAAACTCAATGTGGAAAATCTGAACTCAAATCTTTCCCCCCACCAGATTTTTCCTTCCCTGACCTATTACCACAATTAACGACACCCTTTTCCCCCCCGACCAGAAGTCCGCTGCCCGGAAAAAACCCCCTTTTGATCTCCCTGCCTTCAACCGCCACCCAAGCTTTTTACCTCCTGTCCCCTTCGTAAAAAAATTTTTCAAGATCCGTCCTTTCTCAACCCTCAATCTACAAAATGTTGTGCACCCCCTCATTATCTCCCCCTCGACTTGAAAACCCCCTTTTTCGGGGCCCCCTGCTAAACCCTCGCACCTCCAGTCCATCTTAAACTTGCTGCCCTAATTCCTTCTCTCGTACTCCTGCTTCTCCCCTCTGCAAATCTCTTCACGGTCCTTCCTCGGTATCCGTTCAAATTATAATCTGACCTAAAAGGCCCATTATAATCTGCCCTCCTTATATCTCGAACTTTCCCCCCATACTTCCCTAAACGTAATCCCCGATCCTCCAAAATCCTTTCCCCTCCACACTTATTCGTCCTCACCCCAACCCCCCTAAGATTCTCCCCTATCCCCCCCTCTGGAATTCTTTGCCCCAAAAAATCCGACTATCAAAAAAACCCTTCGGATCCTTTTAGAGGAACCGAAAACCCCTTCTTCAGGAAAAAAGCCCACCTGCAAAGCCCTGGCCTCCTCACCACTACCGGAGTTATTGCCTCAACCAACACCGGAACTGCTGCAACCCCCCGACCTACTGTCTCCTGCCTCACAATCCTGTAGAATGTAAGCCCGAAAGGGCAGGGTCCTCTCCCCTCTGTATCAGTCTGTCATTGTTAGTTTGTTTACTGTAAGTGATACCTGTAATTTGTATGTAACCCCTTCTCATGTACAGCACCATGGAATCAATGGTGCTATAGAAATAAATATTAATATAATAATAATAATAATAATAATAATAATAATGTGGGTGTCCACAACTTTTTGGTGTCTTTTTTAAAACACACATCTAGTTATACGTTTTTATGCTATGTTTTTGTCAGCAATATTTGTTCAATAAAACCTTTTGATAATTTGTTTATAAAACTCCAGTCTTTTTCTCCTGTTCTTTGTCATATGTACAAACAGAGCCTGGTGGTGGCGGGGTTAGCTTTCTCAGCTCTTCTTCATGTTAGAAGAACTCTGTGTCACCCAGTAAACTAAGTGATACATCATTGGATTCAGGGTCTCTTTACCGACATCAGGCTTTTCTTAGATGAGGTAGTGAAAACCTTCTGACAGATTCGCTTTAAATGCCACTGTCAATCTTTGACAGTGGCATTAACAGGAAAAACAGCCGCACTTAAAAAATTATTTGCTCTAATTTGCAGATAGAAAACACTAGAGTTTATTTTGTGAACAATATAATTTCACCACAGGAAAATTATCGAGGTAGCGAGGGAAACGAGGTAACGTTTCGACCCAGTTGCGAGTCTTTATCAAACCTCACTTTAAGAAGTAGAGAAAGTCACCAATAAGTTTTACTTTAGTGGCATTAGCAGTGCGTCGGCATTGGGGCACATGTATAATAATGTGAAATGCAGGGCGCACCAATTATACATAATTAAATAAGGAGGTGCAGATCGGTAGAAAAAACAACAGCTAAGTAAGAGAGAAAGGAACTACCGCAGTAATGCACACTACTCAGATAATGGAAAGTAGAAAAACAGTCAATTTTATTGGTATACAAAGAGTAAAGTAAAACACAAGTAAAATCAGAGTGACTCTGGTCCCAAACGCCCGCCCCTAACCATGATCAAGGTTATAATGAATAATGTCTCAAGAATAACAAAAACATGAAAAATAACTGGAAAAAACATATATTATCATAAAATAGAAAAATATTTAGACTTGAGAGTCCTCAGTGGTTGATACCTTTTAATGGCTAACTGAAAAGATGGTAACAAATTGCAAGCTTTCGAGACTACTCAGGTCTCTTCATCAGGCATAGACTAATACAACATCTCAGATGTTGTATTAGTCTATGCCTGATGAAGAGACCTGAGTAGTCTCGAAAGCTTGCAATTTGTTACCATCTTTTCAGTTAGCCA
Organism: Oophaga sylvatica; assembly: GCA_033576555.1. Classification (NCBI taxonomy): domain Eukaryota; kingdom Metazoa; phylum Chordata; class Amphibia; order Anura; family Dendrobatidae; genus Oophaga; species Oophaga sylvatica. The sequence goes on along the minus strand of JARQOD010007361.1, from coordinate 37,001 downwards.
TTAAAAGGTATCAACCACTGAGGACTCTCAAGTCTAAATATTTTTCTATCTACTGGCTAACACGGTACGAAGATACACATCTTTCCTAGATCATAAAATAAACATTTGGAAATATGTAATGGTCCACCTATGATGAGAGAACCTGTATGGATAGCAGAAAAAATATTAATGATACAAAAAATATATCAAATAATTATAAGCAAGCCCAAATAAGGGGTAAAATAGTCCCCCACCTGTAAACTAAAAAGATGGCTCCAAATCAATAATTGTGAAGAGAAACAAAAGCCATGAAAAAATCACTAGCACATGATATAAACCAGAACAAACCTCATGATAAAGGCATGAGAGAGCAAACGGGCAGTCAGGACCAGAGGACACCAAGGTCCCACGCGTTACGCCGCAGCCTGTGCGGCTTCCTCAGGGAAAGTGTGAAGACAAACGCCAACATGGTTTAAATACCTTAAGAAGATGGAAACAAGGGAGTCAGCTGTGCGCTGTACCTGATAAGTCTGGCAGGAAGCAATTTGGGTGTGAGTCAAATGGCCAAAAAAGGAAGTGCAGACGTCTCTGCAGATATCTAAGTACCACGCATGCGCGCAGTGGAACGCAAATAGCGTCCACTGACACGCAAGTGTGGAGGTAGAGAGGATGAACTGCGCGTGCGCAACATCGGGTCAGAAGGCAAAAAAAAAAAAAAAAAATGAAAACATTACGGGTCTGAAGAAATGGCAAAACATCAATTTATTTATTTTTAAATTTCTGATTGTTTTCACCACTAAAATAATTTAAAAAAAGGGCAAGTTTGGTATCGCTGTAATCCCACTGATGAGGATACTCATAATACCAAATCATTATTGCCACACAATGTACACCATAAAAACAGTTGCCACAATGTCAGAGACTGTGAGCCCTCGCGGGCAGGGTCCTCTCTCCTTCTGTACTTATGCGTCCCTTGTCTAGCACATGTTTATTGTATCTGTCTATATTTTTCCTCTTTTCATATGTAAAGCGCCATGGAATAAATGGCGCTATATAAATATATAATAATAATAATAATAATAATAATTATGTTTTTTTTTTTCGCAATTTCACAGCACTTGAAATTTGTTTCTCGTTTTCCAGTATCTTATGTGGCAAAAGGAATGATATAATTCAAAACTTCAACATGTCCCTCAAACATCTACATAGACAGAAAAATAAAAAAGTTATGGCTTTTGGAAAAAAGTGAGGAACAAATCAAAACACGAAAACTGAAATTGGCCATGTCATGAATGGATTAAAGGGCATTTGTCACCAGGGTTTTGCTGCCTCATCTGAGAGCAGCATGGTGAAGGGGCAGAAACCTTTATTTCTGTGATGTATCACATACTAGGCTGGTTTCTGATTATAATAAAATCATTGTTTTACCGGCTGCAGATCTACCAGTTCTCTGAATGCTGAGCTCTGTATAACACCACCCACATCAGTGATTGGCAGCTTTCTGTGTATACATGGCGTATAGGCAGAAATCTGCCAGTCAGTGCTGTTGGTGAGTTAAAGAGCTCTTGAATATGGAGTACTTCATGACATTAGGTTTATTAGTTCTCTAGTGATAGATTTCCTTTAAAGGGAATCTGCCAATAGGATCATCCCTCTAAGGCTATGTTCACATTTGCGTATATGTGCGCAGCGTATCATCTGCATACGCAAACGCATGCAAAAAGGCATGCAAACGCGTGTTTACACAGTGGTTTTTTATCCACATCATCTTACGCATGACGCCAAAAAAACGCTGTGTGTGCATGCGTTTGTAAGCGTTTTTTGCATGTGTTTGCGTTGCTTATGTGCATGCGTTCGATGACAGAAGAACGCATGCGTATCGAATGCATCCGTATGCATGTCCATGCATAACAATGCGTTCCCATAGACAGTAATGCGTTTTTTTGACGCACTCATCCGCATATTTGCCAGAGTTTTGACGCTTTCAAAAATCCAACATGTTATGTTCTCCGGACACCGCCGCACACCGCGAAATGACGCACGCATACACGTTTGCATGCAAACGCATGTCTCTGCATACACCATGTTAAAGATATGTAAGCATGACGCATGCGGATCTATGCAGTCTACATAGCGGTGGATACCGCAAGCTTAGTCACTGGATATTTCTACTGAGGTAATATATTATATATATATATATATATATATTGACCGGATACCATTTGTTTAGGAGCACAAGATATTCCTTATTTACTCAAATTTGCTCATTTTCTTCAATCTCCTCAGCATTCTTATAAGCTACGTTTGTCTTTAAGTAAGTACTACTTGATTGGTCACATTAGACTCACAGCTGTGGCATAATATGCTCACCATGTTATACTCTTATCCAGGCAGCACACTTTCCTTGGGGCACGCACCTCTCCCCTTTTTAGGAGACAATCTTCTATATAAAAATAAGGTATGGCACTATTACCCATTCATTCTTCTTGGATACTATTTTGACTGTCTTGGTATACTCAGAGCTGACCCACCGTTTTTTCTATTGTCCGTCCTGTGACCCGTGTCTCACTTTTTTGTATATACTTTATTTATCGCAATGTTTCTTATTTTGTTTGTACATATTCTTATGCGTTTATATTATGATTACAGTAGTCACTGATGAAGGTCTTTTCTGACCGAAACGTTTGGAGATACTACTAATAAACCTTTTAAGTTGAGTGCTTAAGCCTTTTTTCATTATTAGTACCCGGTGTGGGAACCTAGACTTTAAAGCACCAGTTTCATTCAGGTTGTGCTCACGGTTTTCTTTCAAAGATATGTAAGCATGACGCATGTGGATCTATGCAGATGAAACGCTGCGCACACTAGACACAAATGTGAAACCAGCCTAAGCTATCTATATGGGAATATAAGTCATAGAAAGTCAAATTCAATGATTTCTTGATATCTGCTATCCAATGTCTTATTCCAGAGTAAAGGTACTGCCACACTTAGCGATCTAGATAATGACGCAAGCTAATGAGATCGTTGGTGTGATCTCTTTTAGGTCGCTAGTAGCTGCCAAACAGGAGATCTCATAAACGACTCATCAGCGGTCAGAGATCTCTTTAACGACTTTGGCGGTCGTTAGGATGTCATTAGCATGTACTGAGCACTTCTGATTCATAGGAATTTCCAGCATCGCTCCTGCTCTCTGCGTCCTGCTAGCCTGCTTTGCAACTTCTGTGATCCTCTCTGTGACGCAAAAGAGAACTTACAGATATTGCGATCCACTCCGTGATGCTAAAAAAACATGCGTCACAAACGAGGTCGCTCGTCGTTTGCAAAAGGTGCCAAACACAGCGATATAGGCTCACCAGCGGGACGCCAACGATCGAAAAACGGTCCAGAACGCTAGTGAACGATCAGCGACATCACAGCAGGGGCCACATCGTTGCTACATGCCACACACAACGACGTCGCTAACGAGATCGCAAAATAGTGACGTTTTAGTGATCTCGTTAGCGATCTCGTTTGCGATCTCGCTTAGTGTGGCATACCCTTAATCCACATTTTTCCTAGTATGTAAATAAGCTGTTAAGATCTAGGGCCGGATACTGATCTACATGAGAATCTGCCTCCAGAGCTTATCTTAAATGAACTGGTGAGTAACCAGTGAAAGACATGGAGATCAGAAGAGCAGACTGTCAGCCATTACATGTCTCACAGTGGTAGCACCCACTTTCATTTAAAATAAGCTCTGGAGGCAGATTATCATGGTGATCTGTTTCCGGCCCAGAGATCTTAACAGTTCATTTGCATATTGGGAAAAATATGGATAACTCCGGAATACGACACTGAATTACAGATATCAAGGTATCAGTTTATTCAGCTTCCTATGACCTACATGGCCATATAGATGGCTTAAGAGGGTTGATCCTACTGACAGATTCCCTTTAATTCTCTAAGTAACATAACACTCTTAGAAATAAAACATATCACTGCCAGGTTAAGGAGTTATCATACATAAGTTCAGGTAGAATAAGGATCATTATACACTCACTGAAATCTGTAGTGATGCTTCCCTTCTTTTCAAGTAGGAAGATCATATAAAGAAAATGCAACAGATAAAGAAGATGTATTTCTGCACATTCCTGAAATGCTACAGATTGGATCGTGTTTTATAAAATGTTGCATTTTGCACTCTTTCCAATAAGACTAATAATAAATATATTGTACAGAAAGCATTAAATGCATCAAAAAAGTAAAACAAGTTCTTTTTTGGTGGTATCTTTATAAAAGTGTATGGTGACCTTTGACATTCAACGCAAGTCTCTAATATAGTTCTACTGTCAGAATCACCTTTTCTGTGAACTGCAGCTGATAGTAAAACAGGGAAAGCACAGAGAAATCAGACTTTGCAAAGGGTCCCTTTAGAGTCCATCACATAAGTGTGAGACTACATGGAAAAAAAACTGCAACCTGCATTTTGCTGTTGGATTTGCATTGTTCGGGATTAGAAAACTAAATGGAAATTGTGCTCAATCTGAAGCAAAGTTCAATGAATAAATCAGGGAGCTGCTAAATAATCACATTGGTGTTTGTATAGTGTAGAAATGCTGGATAATCTTAGGTACACCAGAAATTAATTAAACTACCTTTTAAGACCCTGTCCAAATACCCTAGAATATATATGAACATCAGAGAGGTACAAGCTCCCAGGATCTCCCTCTCTAACGCTAAGTTCACACAGAGTTCACACAAATCCTCCTTAAAAACTTCAAAACCCTTGGAAAACTCCTATTTTCCTATTGATTTAAAAGGGAAATCCACTTTGCTTTTTATATGAAGAGTTTATTGAGCATACACCTTCTGGAAAAAAGTGCATGTCGCTTCTGCAAAGAGGATCTTCATGAAGACCACTTTAAACTAGGTATTGTCAAATCAAAACCCTATAAAAAAATAGTTCTGGAAAAAAATCTTCAAGTCTAAAGATGGGAGAATTGATTTGCAGGACTCCAAGTCCATCGGACAGGTCAGTACTCCAAGACCACTGGATAGGAGGCCTATGAATTTCCTTACTTCCTGAAATTCCCAGCTCCTCTGATCACATCACATCAGCCTTGGCTGCTCAAAATTGTGGCATGACATGAGCCAAGAGGTGAGTGCATCTACAAGTCACTCATTCAGCGGTCACAGAATACTGACTTGGCCAGTACTGTAGACCAGGGACTTGTAAATTGATTCTCACATCTCTTTTCTCATCTCTATTTAAAACCTCTTCAAAAAAATTTCAGAAATTATTCTGGAAAAGAAAAACGTCTTAAATAATCTCCATTAAATTAGTTTTTCAAAATGCTCATTAGATTTGTCTGCCTCAAAAAACTCTATGTAAACAGTTATATTGAGCAATAGCAGACAGCCTCTACAAATGAGTGACTCGTCCTGTTATGAACACAACCTGTCATTACGCAATCATAAAGTGTAGCATGCATAAGTCTAAATGTATTGAAAAAAAAAAATCTATATATATATATATAGATTAAAAAAACGAAGTGACGCATCCCCCTGACCAAGGCTCACCGCAGTAATGTGCGTAGAGGCAGTGGCACCATCGCAAGGCACAGGTAATCATTTAGCACCTCTTTGTCTACACTACTTGCCCTACTAATCTTTCTAGCACTTTATTGAACCCATCGTTCTCTCTCAGCACTGTGCACTTTATATGATCCAGGGTATGTGTTATTTATTAGTGTCTATGTTACATGCATTCTCACTCTTGGGGCTTTTAATTTTCCATGAGTCTGATTACCCCTGTTTGCCTGCCATCCTGTTGTGCCCCTTATAGTCTTGGCTCATTAAAATGCACCTCTGTGGTCCACTTCATTTTTTAATATTTTTAATCTATATTTTTTAAATAATTATACAATAAAGATTGTTTTAACCAGTTCCTGGAGCACCTTTCCTCTATCTGTTCTCTCTTTATAATATTGGATTATGTTTTTTGAATATGTCCTATTAGATGCTGTAATTATCTTATTACTGTCGTACAGTATGTGCTACTAAGATATTATCTATTTCAGCATCGTTATCAGAGATTTACCTTTGCACTAAGTATTGAATTTCTATATTGAAATATCTTAAATTTCACATTTCTCTAAGCAGCATATGTCAATAAAGTGTTCCTTTAAAAGTGTAAGGTGACCCATCAGAGAGATTCAAATTACTTAGATTCCTTATAATATGGGAAAAGTTATTACTAGCTAAAACAGGATGTTACTCATGGTACTGCATAAACACTTTGCTTTTAGAGGTTCTCCATCTGCCATTGCCTAGGTCAGAGGTGGTACGGTTCATCAATAATCTGCATCTCATTGTCACGGGGCAGTTGTAGAAATACAGGGGACGAGGAACCTGGGCCCCTGAACTGCCCCTAAGGCTAAGGAAGGGCCCTGTCCTTCCATAACTTGGGGGTACACTTGAAGGTAGTGAGGCCCAAGCCACCGACCTGTCCGTGTCTCCTATTTAGCCCTGAGCTAAACCCACCAACCCCCTCCCCAGGAGGTGAGACAGGGAATAATGTGAATAACACCATAACAACAAAAGGAAAGACAGATACCTAGAGGTTAAATAACTAAATAATTACACTTAGCTTTCTCTGCTGCAAAGCACCGCACAGCAGAGTAAGGCACCACAGCAGGGAAATAGCAGAAGCACCACTGCGCTCAGTAGCTCCTGGTTCCAGCTTGGTCTCCAAAAGAAGCAATATCACCAACAGTCAGCTGACTCCTCAGATGACCTTTTAAAGGATGAGGGGAGTGGTCACAACCTTCTCCTTAAAAGTCAGAAGCAATGCAATTACACCAGCGGCCACCGGGGGAAAAGACTGACATTAACTCCTGATGGCCTGAAAGGAAAAAGGTTTTAATATGCAAAGAGAGATCTGCCACAGATCCAAATGTGGATTGTGACACTCATATTACTTTCTATGCAACCTCTGTTCCTCCAAGTCCATGTCCTCATTGCCCTCTAGTTGCACTCCAAAATGCAATGCAAGCCACACAGCATTGGTCCATGCCCTCAGACTATTGCACTACGCAATAGGATAACATTTACTTTCAACTGACAACTAACACTGTGTAATCACATATATTATTTATCCATATGCATTTTTAATCCCTTTGGAAAGTTTTGGTGCCTGTTTTAGATATGATATTGATCATTGAGTATAATCATCACCGTTATCTTTATAGCAGTTAATTTTTTAATAGTTCTAAAAATGACTTATATGTAGTGTTGAGCATTCCGATACCGCAAGTATCGGGTATCGGCCGAAATTAGCTGTATCGGAATTCCGATACTTAGTTCCGATATTTTTCATATATCGTATACCGGAATCGGAAGTTCCCATAATTCTTTGAGAGGCAATGTGATTATAGTCAGCCAATGAGGAATCCTAAGAAGTGTGGGCACATCCTGTACTGCTGCGGTCATGTTAACTAATGGCATGGCTGTGATTGGATGCTGAAATGATGTCAGAATGCAGTATAAAAGGCGCCGCCGCCATTTTAGCGTCACTGTGCTGTGAACTCAGTTAGGGAAAGAACGCTGCTCTGCTGACTCTGAGGGACAGTTAGAGATTGCGATTTAGTGTACTGTGCTTTAGGCAGGCTAGTTTACCACCGGCTGTGTAAAGCTTCCTTTTGCCTGCAGTGTTGTTTTAACAGCTCTGCAAGGTGTGTGTGAGTGCAGGTGACGCTGCAGTTTGCTCTGTATGCAACGCTGTCTGTAGGCATCTGCACGTGTCACTCACAGACTCTTTTTTTTTTCTTCAGTGTAATTCTTGCTGCTCCATGTAATTGAAATAATAGTGTGACGTGCTTCCATCCGTATACAATACCTTGGTTGTAAACACTATAGAAGTCCACAAAGGAGCCTTTCACAGCAAGTGAACAGTTGTGTTTCAGTGTTCACTGCAGTCTGTGATTTTTTTTTTTTTTTTGAGTGCAGATCACGCTCCAGTTACTTCAACTAATGCTGCGTGTACTCTGCTGAGCGTCTGTCACTGGCTCATCCTTGTAATTTTTCTAAAATTGCTGCTGCTTTCTTCTATTTAAAATTTACAAAAATCTATTAGTGTGACGCTCTTCCATCAAAATACAATACATTGCTTGCAAACATAATAGAAGTCCACAAAAAGGCCTTTCACAGCAAGTGAACAGTTGTGTTTCAGTGTTCACTCTAGTCTGAGCTTTAATTTTTTTGTAGGAGTGTAGATCCCGCTCCACTTACTTCAACCACCGCAGCGTGTACTCTGCTGAGTGTCTGTCACTGGCTCATCCTTGTAATTTTTCAAAAATTGCTGCTGCTTTCTTCTATTTTAAATTTACAAAAATCTATTAGTGTGACGCTCTTCCATCAAAATACAATACATTGCTTGCAAACATAATAGAAGTCCACAAAAAGGCCTTTCACAGCAAGTGAACAGTTGTGTTTCAGTGTTCACTCTAGTCTGAGCTTTAATTTTTTTGTAGGAGTGTAGATCCCGCTCCACTTACTTCAACCACCGCAGCGTGTACTCTGCTGAGTGTCTGTCACTGGCTCATCCTTGTAATTTTTCAAAAATTGCTGCTGCTTTCTTCTATTTTAAATTTACAAAAATCTATTAGTGTGACGCTCTTCCATCAAAATACAATACATTGCTTGCAAACATAATAGAAGTCCACAAAAAGGCCTTTCACAGCAAGTGAACAGTTGTGTTTCAGTGTTCACTCTAGTCTGAGCTTTAATTTTTTTGTAGGAGTGTAGATCCCGCTCCACTTACTTCAACCACCGCAGCGTGTACTCTGCTGAGTGTCTGTCACTGGCTCATCCTTGTAATTTTTCAAAAAATTGCTGCTGCTTTCTTCTATTTTAAATTTACAAAAATCTATTAGTGTGACGCTCTTCCATCAAAATACAATACATTGCTTGCAAACATAATAGAAGTCCACAAAAAGGCCTTTCACAGCAAGTGAACAGTTGTGTTTCAGTGTTCACTCTAGTCTGAGCTTTAATTTTTTTGTAGGAGTGTAGATCCCGCTCCACTTACTTCAACCACCGCAGCGTGTACTCTGCTGAGTGTCTGTCACTGGCTCATCCTTGTAATTTTTCAAAAATTGCTGCTGCTTTATTCTATTTTAAATTTACAAAAATCTATTAGTGTGACGCTCTTCCAGAGGACAGCGTTTGTTGGCCAGTTGTGAGTCTGCAGCACATGGTTGATTTCATGCTGCAGTGCCTGAGAAACGACCGCCGCATCGGCCACATTCTCACCACGTCAGATTATTGGGTGTACACCCTCCTAGACCCTCGTTACCGGGACAACTTACAAAGCCTCATCACACAGTTGAACCGGGACCGTAAAATGCTGGAGGACCAAGACACACTGTTGAAATCCATAATGTTCTCCATTCCAGCCGAGAGCGCTGCTGCTGCTACTGCTTTACAAAGCAGCTCTGTGCGTCGAGGCATTGTAGACACCTCTGCTACAAGAGGGAGCACAAGCAGCGCCTCTGCACAGGGCAAGAGCTGTATGTTACAAATGTGGCGAAGTTTTGTGACAGCGCCACCAAGGTGTACACCATAGTGATGGGAAATCTAGTTAATTTTGTTGATTAGTTCACCATGAACTAGTTCACTGAAAAGATTAGTTCAAAAGATTAGTTCATTTAGTTCATTTAGTTCAGTTTTTCTCCACCCTATCCTGTGAGGAGCTGATAGGAAATGCATCATGTGACCTCTGAACTAAATGAACTAGATGAACTGCTGAACAAAATGTTCTATTGAGAATGACTCAGGACAGCCTAGTTCAATCTGATGCCTCTGACTGAGCCCAGCAGGGCCACATAATGATTGTGTATGAGGGGGCTGAGAAGCAGTTCAGCATCCACCATTTTAAGAACAGAACAGGGGTCAGTGTTAAAGATTTTAGCAAGACTGATCTTCTAGGCTAGAGGCATGAACTACACACAGAAACACTCTCTCTTATACACACATATGAGCTGTGTCTGTGTACTGTGTGTGCAATTTCATTTTTTATATATAATAATATTATTATTTCTGTTATCTTTGTATTTGATGTGTGGTATGCCTTGGAGGTGCTGGCTTGCCCTGCTGCCAGTGTATTATCTGAGCGCGTCTTGAGTGCTGCAGGTGGTGTACTAACAGACCGTCGCATGCGACTATCCTCAGACAATGTAGACCGGCTTATTTTTCTGAAAATGAACAAGGCATGGATCTCACCTGAATTTGCCTGTCCGTTTTCAGATTAAATAACTGTTTTCCAACGTTTTCCAAGTCTCCTGTTATGTTCATCTTTCTACCACCTGAACTCTACTTCCTGGGCTACAACACTGCCAGTCACATTTACAAAACAAAATGTTATCCCCAACAAATAGTAGCGCAACGACTCCAGTGCCCACTTTATCGCCAGGCACTCTCTCTCTACAATGCTGTCTCTGTTTTTTGATGGAGTAAGTTTTCGACTCAGGAAACTAATGGGATGCTCCTCCCCGTTAAGCTCCAGTTCTGAGACAACACGGCACCCATACCTACCTCTGACGCATCAGTCTGGACAATGAATTCTCTTTTGAACTCGGGTGTGCTCAAAACTGGTGACCCACACAGTGCCCCTTTTATTGCCCCTGTTGATGACCCCTTGCTGATTTATTAACCGGCTACACCAGATCCATGGGTATTCTCTCAAACTGGACCTCTAAAATTTTTAATGGCACCAAGGGACTCACTAAATGAGGCTGAGGACTGTGTACCTGGCGCATGCGACAAGAGTTACAATACCGTTTAACTTCTTGATAGACCCCCTGCCAGTAAAACCGTTGTATAATTCTGTGTAGGGTTTTCTTTTGGCACAAATGTCACCCTAGTACATGCGCATGCGCTAAGTCCATTACCAACCTCCGATATGACTGCGGTAGCAGCAATTGTTAAAAAATTTCAACATGTATTTTATAAACCTGATACAGCAAATCTTGGTTCAGCTCTAATTGTTGAAATACTGTAGCTGCCCCAGGGTGTTGGGGTTCCCCATTGACAACCAGTAAATATTCACGGGCTAGACTCAACGTAGGGGCCGCGGAGTTGCGCCTTAACAAATTTGTCACCTGTCACATTTAAGTATTACAATTCAGGTCCCGGTGTCAAATCTTCCATCTCCCCAACTAACACTTCGATAGGAGAGGGGTTTTCCTACTCCACCGAAGGCAAAGGTAATACTGCCCACTGCACACATGTGTTATGCATAGTGAGACTGATAGTAGCCAACAAAGTAGCAAACAAAGGCCACTTGTGATCGCCCTATCAGCGTAGGACCAATGCTACTCAAAAGATCTGCCATGATCCTGGACAAAATCTTGATATAATGGTCAATGAGTGAGAATGTACGATAGGATCCAGGCAGATGTGAATGTTTGTTTGGTTTTAGTAGCAACTTCATGTGTGACATGTTTGAATGGCTGGGCAACCCTCCTGTCTCCAATATATGATTGAAGGTGCGTACCAATGTGGACGGGATATCCTCACTCAATAATTTAAATAATTTGGCTGTAAACCCGTCAGGTCTGGAGCTTTCCCGTATTTAAAGTATCTTATCGCCGCTGTCACTTCCGTCACCTCAATTTGTTTTTTTAAAAGGAGAAGCTGATAGTTTGTGATGGATGGTAACCGTATTCCATCTACAAAGGTGTTACCCTCCGCACTATCCGTATGTTCCACCTTATATAAGTCTGAGTAGTATTCTTGTAGAATGGTGTTTATGGTTCGAGGGTCTGTGTTCATGATCCCATGTTTATTCGTTAACGCTGTAATATGTTGATGACGAATGTGATTTCCTTTCGCTAGTCGTGATAATAGTCTCCCACATTTGCTACCATAACTATATACATCGGCTCTATAATTGTTATTACTGCTTGTCTCTCGTCGATATACCCATACGTGTAAGTCAGCCTTAGCCTGCTTACATCTATTTTTAACCTGTGTTGATGAACTTGTCTTGTTTGCCGTGTACCTATCACATAATATCCTGCTAGCCTGCGAGTAGTTTGTCGCGATCTTCTTTTTTAGCGTTGTCTGATAACCTATTAGTTTCCCGCAAAAAAGAGGATTTGAGGGCACCACAAAAATGTTTTAGAAGGGATCTATGACAACACACTGTGATGCACATATGGAACAAAAGAAGAGAAAGGCAGTGTGTATAAAGTCACGATCAACCTAAAGAATAATAATGATAAAGTATATATGAAAATATAATCAAATTTTATTAGTACAAAAAAACACACTGAAAAACAGGATACAATTAAAAACAATTAAAAAGGGCCAGGAACGGTCCATAATGAAACAAGAAAAGATCCATGTAAGGATCCACTGAACAAAACTCCCAAATAAAGCTGGCTAAAACAGGAACAGGTGTGTTGCACAATGAATGTGCAGGTAATAGCACAATGGAACAGATTATAAAATCATGTCAGATAGTGCAGACAGTTAGACTTAAACAGATTAAACCACCCAGATAAATAGTATATACAACAAAAGAACCAATGATGAACAACGATAACAAAAATACATAAATAACAAAAACTCATGAGTTAAATAAGAAATGAGTATAACAATTAACCTAGGTGAAAAAGCCGCAGAGAAATAAATATGCAGCTAGTATGGTTAGCCTGGATAAGAAAGCCATGTTGAAGAAAAAGCCATATCTTCATGAAATAATGAAGACAGGAAAAATAAGCCTGTAGCCAGCATGAAATAAGACTGGGAGATTGTACCCAACCTAACCTATTAGTTTCCCGCGCATTACTCCCTTCCCTGCTGCCCATAAAAGTTCCGGCCTATCCCTAGTATCTCCATTATCCCTTACATATTAAAAACACCATTGCTTCACGTGATGTCGAAACTTCTCATCCATTAACAAATAGGTCGGGAAGCGCCAAGTTTGGTTTGGCCCCATCTGCACCATATCTGGCAGGGTCACTGATAAGGGCGCGTGGTCATATTTAGCTACGTTGTGCACATCTGCCTCTTCCACTCCCCTTAATAGCTCGTGTGCTAGCAATATATAATCTATTCTGGACCAAGAGTCATGTGGCGCCGAATAGAATGAATATTCACTGCCATCTGGGTTCAGGTGTGTCCAAATGTCTACAAAGTTACTCGTGTCTAGCAAGGGTTATTATAAACGTGTGTCATGTGATCGCACATTCATTCGCATCGACCTACAGTTCTTCACTGTTTAGATTCACCATATTTAAGTCACCACCGTGGGTGGTTTTAATGCTCTCCTATCGGCCTGATATGCTTGGATACCTGGGATAAATTCAGGAACGTCTCCAAACTCCCTACTCACATGTCAGCGCAGGAACCGTAAGAGGGAACGTGCTTGTTTTGTTGCGCATAGGTGGAGTTTTATACAGTAAATGATTACTGCTGTCTTATTTTTTGCGTCCCAAGGGCAGAATAAGTCTGCGTAACGTTACATTTTACAGACACTCATATAATAGACACACGCTACCCTAACCGTGACACAAGGAAGGTATTGTTGCCGGATAAAGCCGCCATTTTAGCGTCACTGTGCTGTTAATTCTGTTTGGGACAGAACGCTGCTCTGCTGACTCTGAGGGACAGTTAGAGATTGCGATCTTGTGTACTGTGCTTTAGGCAGGCTACTTTACCAACCGCTGTGTACATCTTCCTTTTGCCTTGCAGTGTTTTTTTCACAGGTCTGCAAGGTGTGTGTGTCAGTGCAGGTGACGCGCTGCAGTTTGCTCGGCATACAACGCTGTATGTAGGCATCTGCACATGTCACTCTCACACTCTTTTTTTTTTTTTTCTTTAGTGTAATTCTTGCTGCTCAATTCAATTGAAATTATAGTGTGACGTGCTTCCATCCATATCCAATACATTGGTTGAAAACACTGTAGAAGGACACAAAAAGCCCTTTCACAGCTAAGAGTTGTGTTCACTGTAGTCTGAGATTTTAATTTATTCAATTTTGATCACGCTCAAGTTACTTCTTCAAGCAATGCTGCTTGTACTCTGCTGAGCGTGTCTTACTGCCTCATCCTTGTCATTTTTCTCTAATTGGTGTACATGTACATCAAAGTAGTCTTCATTTTGATCGAAATCCAAGCAGGTACCCGGACACTGTATGGCTGCTTTTATACGGTGGACTGGCTCCAACATTCAATAACACTTAAGATGCAATCGGGCACCTTGTCAAGGCCCAATCCTCTTCTCCCTCTGATATAATAATAATAATAATCTTTATTTATATAGCGCCAACATATTCCGCAGAGCTTTACACTTTAACAGTTTCAAAACACAAGTCATAGGTAACAACGTTAACATTACAATAATTAAAGTAAAATAAGCCGACCCTGCTCGTGAGAGCTTACAATCTACAATGAGGTGGGGGAGATACAAAGTACAGGTGTGTATATATAATGGTGCATTTCCAATGATGGTCCAGCCATCTTGAGGGAGTGAGGCATGGATGGAGATAGTGAATGGGCTCCACATACACACTTAAACATAGAACGACTTTGGTTATTGAATGTCATAGGCCACTCTGAACAAATGTGTTTTGAGGGAGCGCCTGAAACCAGGCAAATTGTGGATAGTCCTAATTTCTTGTGGTAGAGCATTCAAGAGGATTTGCGCAGCGCGGGAGAAGTCTTGTAGTCGGGAGTGGGAGGTACGGATTACTGCAGAGGTTAGTCGAAAGTCATTTGCAGAGCGCAGCAGTCGGTTAGGCCGATAGATAGAAATGAGGGAGGAGATGTAGGGGGGTGCTGCACTGTGGAGAGCTTTGTGGGTGAGAACCAGTACTTTGAATTGGATCCTATAATGAATGTGCAGCCAGTGTAAGGACTGGCGAAGAGCGGACGCGTCCGAGTACCGATTAGCCAGATGGATGACCCTGGCTGCTGCATTAAGGATGGACTGGAGAGGGGATAGTCGAGTAATGGGGAGGCCAAGTAATAGAGCATTGCAGTAGTCCAGGCGGGAGTGGATCAATGCTACAGTGAGGGTTTTTGTTGTTTCCATGGTGAGAAAAGGGCAGATTCTAGAGATGTTCTTTAGGTGTGTAGACGGCAAATATCTAACAAACAGGTCATGCTGGAGAGACTTGCACCTACTGCCACTCAGGGTCTTCAGCTCCTTTGTGAGAAACTAATGTTTGGCCAGCCAGTATATCAAATAAAGTTCATGAGAAATGGGAACTGTGGTTGGCTTCACTTTTGGTACTAGCTGGGTGCTAATACCAAACCATGGTGTGGCATTCAATGGATATTCCTGGCTGGTTGGAGACAAGCTCATTCCCACAGAAAAGTACCTGAAAGCTAAGGAGATGGTGGCCTCTCTCAACATGAAGGAGTTTGCTCGTTGTCTAGGAGACCGACCACCCCTGCTGTGTACCTTGTCAACGTTGTGTTGAAGCTTGCAAGGATTAAGAGGTTACAGTGGTAAGTCTGGTTTTTACTAAAGATCCTGCTGTGTATTATAGTTTTTATGTTTTAAAAAAAATTTATCTTAGGAATGTTAAATAAATTTGTTATTTTTTTGGTTAAATACAATGTATGTTATGAATGTTAAATAAATTTTTTTTGTTTTTTTATAAAATAAAATGTATGTTATGAATGTTAAATAACTTTTTTTTTTTTTTTTTTCAGGTATTTGATCTACCGTAGCTAGTTGCTGATCGTTGACTCTACACCCCTCTCCCCAGAATGTTACTCGGGTTATGGGGAGAAAATCACCGCTATTTCAGACTGATTTAATGTTAATGTGTCTGGCTCTTACACAGCACACAGCACTTGATGTTAGTTTATCTTTTTCCTAAATTATTTGTTACACTGCCCTTCTCACATTTTATTTTCACTTTTTTTTTTAAGCACAAGTTTTTTTACACTTCCTTGTTCTGTAAGTAGGCTTAATGGTTAAATGTTTTATACTAGATGTAAATATGTAACATGTAAATTTTAGATTAAGATTTTGCAAATTATTAGGTCCACACCATCAGGCTCTTTCGTCCCCTCTCCCTCAGAGTAGCGGTAATATATCGGACCCCAGGCTCGCCCACACAGTTCCTTGACCACTTCTCTGCCTGGCTGCCGCACTTTCATGTCCTCAGAAGTACCAACCCTTATCCTTGGAGACTTCAAATCCCCATTAACAGCCCTACTTCCACACTCAAAACACATTTGTTCAGAGCGGCCTATCACATTCACTAATCAAAGTCATTCTATGTGTAACTGTGTGTGTGTGTAGCCCATTCACTATCTCCATCCATCCCTCACTCCCTGAAAATGGCTGGACCATCATTGTAAATACACCATTGTATATAAACAACTGTACTTTGGAGCTCCCCCTCCTCATTGTAGATTGTAAGGTCTCACGAGCAGGGGCGGCTTATATTGCTTTAATTATTGTATTGTTAACGTTGTCACTTATGACTTGTGTTATGAAACTGTTAAACTGTAAAGCGCTGCGTAATCTGTTGGCGCTATATAACTAAAGATTCTTATTAATCGTTCACGGGTCCATGTGGAGGTAGACCGTGACGGCTCCTGCAACGATGTTTCTGAGGAACTGGAGAAGGAGGAGTCAATGTGTACAGACTTGATTCCTGCAATCCTTGTAGTTGGCTGAACACGTACAGCGCCACTCGCAAGATCTGTACCCGGCTCCACAACATTGACCCAATGGGCAGTGAGGGAAAGGTATCGTCCCTGGCCATGGGTACTGGTCCACGCAGCGGTGGTCAGGTGGACATTGCTACTGACGGAGTTTAGTAGCGCATGTTTAATTTTAACCTCAACAACATGCTTTTGCAGACCAGGGACGGCTTGCCTGCTGAAATAAAATCAGCTTGGCACATTGTATTGTGGGACTGCCAATGCCATTAAGTTCCGTAAACTGTCAGTCTCCACCAGCCTGAATGACAGCATTTCAAGGGACAGGAGTTTTGCAATGCCAGCATTCAGAGCCTGTGCTCGTGGATGGTTTGCCGAGATTGGGCCTACACCCGATACGCCACAACCTGACACCCACAGATAAACAAGCCATAAAATCTCTGAAAGATAACCCAAACATTATTATTAAACCAGCAGATAAGGGGGGTGCTATCTTTATTATGAATAAGACCCAAATCTATTGCCGAAATTCATAGACAACTGTCAGTTAACCTAACCTACAGACAACTCAATTGTGACCCTACATTTTACATCTGTCAAAAAATTGATCGTATCCTGACAAAACATCTTTAATTGATCACCATAGACTGTAAGACTATGACATTCCTTAATATTCAATACCCCATCACCCCTGTTTTCTACACACTCCCAAAAATCAACAAAAAACTACATTATCCACCCGCATACCCTAGAGGGATAATTCTCCGTGTTCTACAGTATCAGTATCACCCAAATGTTTAACATGTTGCCTAATTCCTATGGATATATATTCTTCACCCTATGTATATATTGTATATATTATACATTGTCATTGACTGTAAATTTTTCTATCTCTTCCAGCGACTATTTGATAAAGGCCACTGCGTTGCCCAAAACGTTAGTCAGTCGTCTCATAGCTATTTTCTTTTTTCACATCAAGTGTGCAATAAAAATTTCAAATTTAACCATGACATATGCAGTTAAACTTGTGCAGTGATTCTCTATAGACTGTACATCTTCAGTGTGTCTTTGTAACTCAACTACGTGTTTTCTCCGCACATGTTTACACATATTTGTGGTATTGAGGTTACTGACACTTTACCTCTTTTTACTTTTTGATTACACAGCTTGCATTTGACATAGCAAATATCATCTGCAAGTGTGTGAAAAAAGGACCACGCAGTGCAAGTCCTGGGAGCGTCCGTTTAGACTTTTGGAAGAGAAATTATCCGAACAGGTGCCAAAATGGAGGCTACAGGCAACAGAGTATGCAGCCTAACTCTCCCTCCTGTTTGTACCGTTAGGGCAATCGCTTCCTCAGAGCTGCTCCCGCCACCTTCCTGTTCCTCACGCCTTGTTGGGTCTTGGACCTCATTATCTCCACTAACCTCTTCCATCACCTGCTGCTGTTGGGTGGTCTGGCCACCACCATGCTCAACAGAAACTGGCACCTGAGTCTCATCATCATCAGATGCGTTCTGCGGTGTGCTGACCATCGGCACTGTCTCACCCGCCTCTTCAGATTCAGAGAGACACAGCTGTTGTGCATCACTGCATACTTCCTCTTCTTCACATTCCAGAATGCTGCTTGGCTGGGCCCCTGTTTGCAAACCAACAGATTCTGAGAACAGAAGCAGAGACTCAGCTGGCTCCTGTACAGAACTCTCTGACTGACTGGGCAATTTGGCAGGCGGTGAAGAGACAGATGGTTGCTCAACAGTGCTGTGGTCCTGAGAGGAGTGGAAGCAATTGAAGTCCATGCATTGGACCCTGGGCTCCAACACCGCCAGTTGTTGCCTGCAAGTGCTGTTAGCACAGTCAACACTTGCTCCTGTGTTACTGGGGTTGAGTAATGGCAGCTGTTCCCCTGCTGTGTGTACGACAAAAAGTCATGCTGCCTCCACCCTGTCATCCTCTCATCCCTGGGCTCCAACACCGCCAGTTGTTGCTCGGAAGTAATTGGCACGGGTACTGACTCATGCCCACCCTGGTTACAGCACGACAGCTGTTTCCTGGCAGTGTCAACGTAAATTAGCCTCCAATAAGTTGTCCTGTCATGTTGCATTCCGGTTATCCGACTCTATGGTGCCTGCAGTTTAGGTGATTCCTATGTGTGCTGTGGGATATGTAAATAAAGGCTCTTTCCGTTGTGAAAATAGGACAAGCACCCATTGTAGGACTGTGTGATTTGGTAACTGCAGACGGCTTGCGGCCTGTCAACTTACATTTTCATGGGTGCCTTATGGTACCCGTCCGAGTTCCAGTACCGTCAGCTGGTTCTCCACAGTGCCTTTGGCCTAGGTGCCTCCATCTCGGTATCCGAGTTCCAGCAACGTCTGCTGGTCCTTGGTAGTGCTTTGGAGCACAGGTACCTCCTGCTTAGTAACCGTGTCCCAGTAACGTCAGCTGGTCCTCGGTTGTGCCATTGGCTCTTTTCCTTCTGCTGCCCCTCCGGGTTCCAGCACAGTCAGCTGCTCCTCGTTACTTGCATTGGCTCTTGTACCTTCTGCTACCCGTCCGGGTTCCAGTACCGTCAACTGGTTCTCCGCAGTGCCTTTGGCCTAGGTGCCTCCATCTCGGTATCCGAGTTACAGCAACGTCTGCTGGTCCTTGGTAGTGCTTTGGAGCACAGGTACCTCCTGCTTAGTAACCGTGTCCCAGTAACGTCAGCTGGTCCTCGGTTGTGCCATTGGCTCTTTTCCTTCTGCTGCCCCTCTGGGTTCCAGCACAGTCAGCTGCTCCTCGTTACTTGCATTGGCTCTTGTACCTTCTGCTACCCGTCCGGGTTCCAGTACCGTCAACTGGTTCTCCGCAGTGCCTTTGGCCTAGGTGCCTCCATCTCGGTATCCGAGTTCCAGCAACGTCTGCTGGTCCTTGGTAGTGCTTTGGAGCACAGGTACCTCCTGCTTAGTAACCGTGTCCCAGTAACGCCAGCTGGTCCTCGGTTGTGCCATTGGCTCTTTTCCTTCTGCTGCCCCTCCGGGTTCCAGCACAGTCAGCTGCTCCTCGTTACTTGCATTGGCTCTTGTACCTTCTGCTACCCGTCCGGGTTCCAGTACCGTCAACTGGTTCTCCGCAGTGCCTTTGGCCTAGGTGCCTCCATCTCGGTATCCGAGTTCCAGCAACGTCTGCTGGTCCTTGGTAGTGCTTTGGAGCACAGGTACCTCCTGCTTAGTAACCGTGTCCCAGTAACATCAGCTGGTACAAGGTTGTGCTACAAATACAAGATACAGAACAAGAGACACAAGAACAATAAGCAGAAGATCTAAAAGCAGAAGAACATGAAGTATAAGACCAAAATGAAGAGCAAAATATATGCTCTAAATTATAAGCAGAAGAAGACTAAGCAGTGTATGGGGGTGAGTCCGTTCCTCCTCGTGGTGCCCCTGGTAAATGCCTGATGCTGCAGGCTAAACTGAACACGGACAAATACTGTTGTAATTTAAATCTTTTGTGGCAGCAAGAACGGAACGATGAAAAAATCATACTTTTACAGATTACAAGTACAGGAATCTGTCACAAATAAGAATATGATGAAGAAGATGAAGTACAATATGAATAAGAATAATAGTTTAATAAGAAGAATATGAGTAATGTTAACAAAAAGATGAATAGCAAGAAGTTTAAGAAGAAGATAAAGAAGGTGAAGATGAAGAATAATTTGATGAAAAAGATGATGCTGCTGAAGATTATGAAGGAGAAAGTGTGGCAAAAGTTAAAAAGGTGAAGAGCATGGAAGTTGTGAAACATACATATTTGCCAAAATAGAAAAAAGGTTAACAACATTGTCAATTTCTTCGTCAATCCGAACGTATTTCCTAAAAAAAAAAAATTAATGCTATTCCATTGGATTGGGTCAAACATCTATGCCTTTAATGTCTCCTCAACCTCCCCCAATACATTCTACATTACTCTTTGTTGTTTTCCTTCATGTACAATTAACCAACAAGGCAAGAATGGGGTTTTTTTAATTCCGATATTTTGTTCCGATAGACTTACATTGGATTTCCGGTATCGGTATCGGGTATCGCCGATATTTTTTGGGTATCGGCGATACCATTCCGATTCCGATACTTTTGGATATCGGAAAGTATCGCTCAACTCTACTTATATGCGCTTGTATATTACTAGATTTTCCTGTTCTTCAAATTCCTATATGTGGCTACTATGTGGATGTTTGTCTATAGCTGTTACTGAGGTTTTCCGTTATCATTGTCACTGATAATCCCACTGCTCTAGCCATCACTGAGGATTCTGCAATGGTCATTATTATAAGGATGCTATGGGGTACATTAACACTTGAGAAAAATTTCCTGAAAAAACATTACACATTTTTGTACTCTATCCAAAAAGGTTCAGTAATATTTGCAATGTGTCAATAATTTTCAGACATTTCTAACGTTTAAAACTTCAAATGTAACATACTGTACCCATCACCTACTACGGCTTCTACCCAACTCCAAATAATTCTAAAGGCAACAATATCATACAATGACAAAATGTCATACAGCGACCATCACAACATTGCCAAATAATTCCACAATACGGTGGCTTAATCAAATAGTGTTGTAAGCATATGGTCATACTATTGTGCAGTGTGTGAATAATATCAGTACTATACAATGACTGAATAAAAGAACCATATGATTACTGTATAATACTACCATACAGTAATATAACTTAAGGCCTTACAATGATTAATGATTAAGGGGTTCAGCTCAGGGGGGCGAAACATCTGAGTGGGCCCCTAACATGTGGACATATCATTAGTGCAACCTGCTTTGCCGCACATGGGCACAAGTGGTAAGGGGGCCCATTTCTACCTCCAAAAAAAGTGCAATTTTGCATTTTTAGGAGCTTTTGGGCTGCAAGGGTCCATATATTGTTCTTGCACAGGGGCCCTTTTCTGTCTGTGTCCGCCTGTGGCCTCTAACTAGGTAATCATGATTATAACTATGGTGGTATAGGGGAACCTCAGGAGGTGACCGCCCTGTTATTGAAAATAAATCTCTATACAAAGACCAGCACTGATATTACCGCCATATGGTGACATATAGTGGTAGATACCAGTCCTGCCGAACATATAGAGATCACAGTACAGTTACAGATAGTGACTTACAGCTGACGTTCCTTCTAGTGGAGTCATTGACTTTTCCCATCTTTTCCATCTGGCCCAGACCCACATGTCAACTTCTCCAGCCAGGACTCATCTGCAGAGATTACAACAAAGACATATCTGACTTCTCACATTTCCATCACCATTTACATGTAGAATCATAAAATCCTAGAATGTTAGAGTTGAAAGGAACCTCCAGGGTCATCGTGTTCAACCCCCTGCACAATGCAGAATTCTATAAACCATCTCAGACAGATGTCTGTCCAGCCTCTGTGTGAAGACTTCCATTGAAGGAGAACTCACCACCTCTCGTGGCAGCTTGCTTGACTCATTGATCACCCTCACTGTAAAAAGTTTGTGTATCTTCCCCCTTTCAGTTTCATCCCATTGCTTCTCGTGTTTCCATGTGCAAATGTATTCCTAACCTGCACAAGCTCCTCATCCTGCTGATACCCCAATACTGAGGCGCTGCTGCCGCATATGTCCCTATTACTGCACTTGCTGTGTGGTATAAAAATAGAGCTCCTCTTAGTGCCCCACATATTAATGCCAAAACTGTGCCTCTTACATCGTAATAATGCCTCCTTTGTGCTCTCTAGATGGTAAAATTACCCCCTAGAAAATATTAATTTCCTGTGCATGTGCCCTCCAAATTTTGTCCCTAGAAAGTAATAATACTCCACGTGCAACTTTGATGGTCACAATACTGAGAGCCCCTATAACAATAATGTTTAAGTGCCCACTTAACATTAAATAATGTCCCCATGTATAACTCCTCTATATACATTATGCTGGGCCCACAGCTCCCCTATACACCATATGATGATCCCACAGCTCCCCTATACACAGAACAATGGGCCCACAGCTCCCTTATACAGCTCCCTTATATTATGATGTCCCCCAGAGTTCCCATATACATATAATGATGTCCCCACTGCTCCTCCAATACATAATAGTTAGTATCGTTCTGACATCGTGTGACACCTACACTGATAGACCCTCTGCAGGGAGGAAATTAGCTTTTTTCCTCCCGGCAGTCTTTCTCTTCCAGTCATAGGGGTTGCGCTGGCACGGTTTCAGTCACCGCTCTGTGTATAGAGAGTTGCGGCTATAACCTCACCCCAGCACTGACTGACAGCCGGCTCAGCACCGTCTGCCACCCAGTAGTTACCCTATTGGTGCCCCTACAAATAATAATGCTTCTTAAGTGTCCACTTAATATTTAACTGAATCCACCTATGTACATTAGTAATGGCCCCAGCATCGCTGATGTGAGCAGGGGTGGTGTGATGACTCTTTTGGCTTCTCCCAATTATCTTCTATTGAGTGAAGTCAAACTAATCTAGTCGACACAACAAAGAAAAAGGAGTTCCATACAAAAAATATAAAAAAGTATAAATTTTATTACATGCACATAAGCATCATAGTAATGCAATACATACAGAAAAATCCTAATGGTTAAAACATAATTTGTTGATGTATATATCGGCCCGGGGCATAAGGGAACCGCACTAATGAAAAATCAAATTCTCATAAATGTGAAAAAATATATATATATACCACATAAAATATATATAATAAAAGTGACAATCAATTAAACACAGTGCAGATCATAAATGTATATCCACATAAAATGACACAGTGCATAAACAATATGTGTTAAAAAAAAAATATATATAATAATACTGGTAAAATACCAAAAGTGACATTAAGCACAAAAAAAAAAAAAAATTTTTTTATAAATATATAGTGATACTGGTAAAGTACCCACAGTAACCTTAAACACACATTGGAATATCACATCAATGAAACAGAGAATGATTGTTCAAAATAAGATATAAGTGCCTCAGTGCTTACCCGTGTATCGCAGTGCCCGAGTGCCCAAGGGCCAAGTCAGAACCCTGATGCGCATTTCGCGTGAGCTTTATCAAAGGGAGTACTGAATGCTTCTAAATACCGGCATTATATATCCAACTTAATTACATGGCGTGCTGTCATTGCGCATGCGTCCCACTGCTAGTCGACACAAGCACGTAGCAAACATGGCCGCATGACAGCCTGATCACACCAGTGGTCTTGGGGTCTCATGACGGCAGGCACAACTCATCATGATTTTGCAGTCTGTAGCCTCAGAGTGACTGCAGACAATTATCCTGAGCCTTTAATAACTTTATAATAATAATTACTTGCTTATTATTAAATTATTAAATAGAATGCAGCTTGTGGTTGCTGTATTGTTATACTTGTTAGGGGGTAGACAGACGGACGTATTTCTTGTGCGAGGATCACATCGCAATCCTTGGACTGACCGTCAGCTTTCCACATCGGAGTGTGATAGCTGCATAGTAATCCATCACGCTGTCACGCTCATGTCAGGAGCGGTACCGACCAGTCCGAGGATTGCAATGCGATCCTTGCACGAGTTATACAGCCGTTTGTCTGTGCCCTTATGCTAATACTTATCCTTGCTATACTAATGCTTAAATATTAATCTATTATTATTACAAGGATTGGTTCTAGGCCCCCTCCTCTTCTCTTTGTATACTTCCCCTATTGGGGAAATCAGGAGATTTAGTTTCCAGTACCATCTCTATGCTGATGACACCCAATTATACACTTCTCCCCATATCATGCCTGCCTTTTTAGAAAACACCAGTGATTGTCTGACCGCTGTCTCCAACATCATGTCCTCCCTCTACCCTGAAACTGAACCTGTCAAAAACGGAACTTCTTGTGTTTTCTCCCTTACTAATGTACCTATGCCCAACATTGCCATTTCCTTGTGTGTTTCCACCATTACTCCCCAGCAACATGCCCGCTGTCTTGGGGTCATACTTGATTCTGAGCTTTCATTCACCCCCCACATCAGATTACTGGCTCGCTCTTGTTATCTGCAAACAAAAACATTTCTAGAATTCAACCTTTACTTACTTTCAACTCTGCAAAAACTCTTACTGTTTTTCTTATTAATTCTCATCGGTACTATTGTAACTCTCTACTAATCAGTCTCCCTCTAACCAAACTCTCCCCTCTCCAATTTGTCTTGAATGCTGCATCCAGGATCATGTTCCTCACCAATCGTTACACCGATGCCTCTACCTTGTGCCAGTCATTTCATTGGTTACACATCCACTCCAGAATCCATACAAACTTATGACCCTCACCCACAAAGCACTCCATGGCTCAGCACCACCCTAAATCTCCTCCATCTCTCAGCCTACCACCCTACCCGTGCCCTCTTTTCTGCCATTGACCTGAGGTTAGCATCCTCAATAATCAGAACTCCCACTCCCATCTCCAAGACTTTTCACGTGTTGCGACAATTCTTTGGAATGCACTACCCAAGTTAATACGATTAATCCCCAATCCCCACAGTTTTTTAGCGTACCCTAAAACTGCATTTGTTCAGATTGGCCTACTGTCTCAATGCATTAACGTAACTATCCCTGTATTGCCCATTCAAATTTTTTTTTACCATAACCAGGTTCCTCACATCATGTTCTCACATGCTTTATGCATTTAATAGCCCTCTGTGTCTGTATTGTTACATACATAAGCTGATTACCAGTTCAAGCAGCATTACATGAACACCCGATTCTTACACTATGGCTGGTCCGAACAACGAAAGCAATTGTTACCATCTACCTTCCGTGTCTTCCCTTTTTCTCATAGATTGTAAGCTTGCGAGCAGGGCCCTCATTTCTCTTGGTATCTGTTTTGATCTATGTGTTTATTGTTATGCTGTAATGTCTCTTGCCTGTACAGTCATGGCCAAAAGTTTTGAGAATGACACAAATATTAATTTTTACAAAGTCTTCTGCTTCACTTTTTCTAATGGCAATTTGCATATACTCCAGAATGTTATAAAGAGTGATCAGCTTAACAGCAATTACTTGCAAAGTCAATATTTGGCTAGAAAATGAACTTTATTCCCAAAACACATTTCAACATCATTGCAGCCCTGCCTTAAAAGGACCAGCTAACCTCTTTTCAGTGATTTCTCCATTAACACAGGTGTGGGTGTTGATGAGGACATGGCTGGAGATCAATCTGTCATGATTAAGTAAGAATGACACCACTGGACACTTTAAAAGGAGGCTGGTGCTTGGCATCATTGTTTCTCTTCTGTTAACCATGGTTATCTCTAAAGAAACACGTGCAGTCATCATTGCAATGAACAAAAAATGGCCTAACAGGGAAGAGTATCGCAGCTAGAAAGATTGCACCTCAGTCAACAATCTATCGCATCATCAAGAACTTCAAGGAGAGAGATTCCATTGTTGCCAAAAAGGCTCCAGGGCGCCCAAGAAAGACCAGCAAGCGCCAGGACCGTCTCTTAAAAGTGTTTCAGCTGCTGGATCGGGCTACCAGCAGTGCAGAGCTTGCTCAGGAATGGCAGCAGGCAAGTGTGAGTGCATCTGCAGGCACTGTGAGGCGGAGACTCTTGGAGCAAGGCCTGGTCTCAAGGAGGGCAGCAAAGAAGCCACTTCTCTCCAGAAAAAACATCATGGACAGACTGATATTCTGCAAAAGGTACAGGCAGTGGACTGCTGAGGACTGGGGTAAAGTTATTTTCTCTGATGAATCCCCTTTTCGATTGTTTGGGACATCAGGAAAACGCCTCATTCGGAGAAGACAAGGTGAGCGCTACCACCAGTCTTGTCTCATGCCAACTGTTAAGCATCCTGAAACCATTCATGTGTGGGGTTGCTTCTCAGCCAAGGTAATCGGCTCTCTCACAGTCTTGCCTAAAAACACAGCCATGAATAAAGAATGGTACCAGAATGTCCTCCAAGAGCAACTTCTCCCAACCCTCCAAGAGCAGTTTGGCGATCAACAATGCCTTTTCCAGCATGATGGAGCACCTTGCCATAAAGCAAAGGTGATAACTAAATGGCTCAGGGAACAAAACATAGAGAATTTGGGTCCATGGCCTGGAAACTCCCCAGATCTTAATCCCATTGAGAACTTGTGGTCAATCATCAAGAGACGGGTGGACAAACAAAAACCTAAAAATTCTGACAAAATGAAAGCATTGATTGTGCAAGAATAGACTGCTATCAGTCAGGATTTGGTCCAGAAGTTGATTGAGAGCATGCCAGGGAGAATTGCAGAGGTCCTGAAGAAGAAGGGTCAACACTGCAAATATTGACTTGCTGCATTAAATCATTCTAACTGTCAATATAAGCTTTTGTTACTCATATGTTTGCAATTATTATAATTCTGTCTGTGATAAAAACATCTGTCAAACACACATAAAAACCAGAGGGCAGCAGATCATGTGAAAATATAATATTTGTTTCATTCTCAAAACTTTTGGCCATGACTGTACAAGTCCCTCTAAAATGTAAAGTGCTGTGGAATATGTCGGCGCTATAGAAATAAAATTATTATTATTATTATTATTATTATTATTATTATTATTAATAATGTATTAACGCTGTTAACCTGTATTGTTATGCTTGTTATACTAGTACTTATAAAAGACTGATCTCAACTATAAAAAGCTCCCTATCTCCTTTTCTGTCCCCCTCCCACACCAGAACAGCCCATCCTCTCACATGCACCCCCCAGTGCTCTGTCCCCCATCCCGCACAATACCCCGTCCACTCACATTCACCCCCAGTGCTCTGTCCCCCCTGCCTCACAATACCCCCATCCTCTCACATTCACCGCCGTGCCCTGTCCCCTCTCCCCACAATATCCCCATCCTCTCACATTCACCACCTGTGCGGTCTACCCTTCCCCACAATACCCCCATCCTCTCACATTCCCCCCAGTGCTGTGTCCCACATCCACCACAATACCACATCCTCTCAGATTCCCCCCGGGCCCTGTCCCCCTGCCTCACAATACCCCCATTCTCTCACATTAACCCCTGGTGCCCTAGCCCCCATAATATCCCCATCCTCTCACATTCACCCCCAGTGCCCTGTACCCCCTCCCCCACTATACCCCCATCTTCTCACATTCACCCCATGTCCTATCCTCCCTGCCTCACAATAACCCCATCCGCTCACATTCTCTCCCAAGTGGCCTTTGCCTCTCCCTCAATTCAGCCCCCACAATACACCCATCCTCTCACATTAACCCACCCAGTGTCTTAGCCTCCACAATATCCTCATCCTCTCACATTCACCCTCAGTGCCCTGTACCACCTCCACCATGACATGCCTAAGCTGAATGAATTTAATAAATTCCTTCCCCACTTACAGATGAAGTTTAATGCACAGAGGGCACTAGGACCAAGCATGCCTGAGACAATCAGAGCCTGCATGGCAGAAACGTAACTGCAGCTGTTGACGGCCAGGAAACAGCTCCTCGGGTGAGACATTAGCACCGTACACTGCACAGACTGAGGCTCTGCAGCCTGCCACTGTGCAGTCTGTCAGACAGGGGAGCCGACATTGTCCTGCTCTCTCCCTGACACTTCAGATATGGGCAAATGAGAAAAGTGGCCATGTCTCCCAGTGGGCCCCTGCATGGCCCCTTCTGCCCCCCAGTAGCTATGCTACTGTTAAAAAGGCCAACAATACTTCCATATTGTGGCTGCATAAAGCCCAGTTTATATTATATTGCTGCCATCTGCAGTATATGCTGCATACCTCCCAACTTTTGAAGATGTGAAAGAGGGACAGAGGTTGCGCCGTGCTAAGCGCGCCGCGGCAAATTTTAGGCCACGCCCCTGACCACACCCATTTTACAACTAATCACACCCATGTCCAAGCCCCGACCACACTCATTTAGCACTGGTGATCACACTGACTGGTACTGAGGGCACAGTGGCTGGCATTATGGGATCAGTGGCTGGTACTGTGGGCACACTGACTGGTACTGAGGAAATGAAAGAGCAGAGTTTTAAAGTGCTCTTCGGGGCTCCGCCGTGTACTCCTGTGTCCACGGGAAAAGTAAGCTCCCAGCCGGGACAGCGGGGCAGAATCTCTCTCAAAATCGGGACTGTCCCGCTGGATCTGGGACAGTTGGGAGATATGAATGCTCCCCACCATACACCTTGTACACGCACGGCTCCGTACACCTCGCGCACACACGGCTCCGCTCCATACACCTCACGCACACACGGCTCCGCTCTGTTACACCTTGCGCACACACGGCTCCGCTCCATACACCTCGCGCACACATGGCTCCACTCTGTACACCTCGTGCACACACGCTCCACTCCGTACACCTCGCGCACAACACGGCTCCACTCTGTACACACACGGCTTCACTCCGTAAACCTCATATATACACAGCCAACTCCGTAAGCCTTGTACACATGCGGCTTTGCACCATACACCTCGTACACATGCGGTTCCGCTCCGTACACCTCGTACACATGCAGTTCCCTCCATACACACGCGGCTCCACTTCTCTACACCCCGTACACACACGGCTCTGCTCCGCTCCATACACACACGGCTCTGCTCCGCTCTGTACACACACGGCTCAAGCACGGAGCCCTGCGTGTACGGAGATGAGTGGCTCAGCTCCGTGCACTTCGTACACACAAGGCTCCATTTTGTACACCCCGTACATACACAGCACTGCTACAGCCACCTCGTACACACACGGCTCCGCTCCATACACCTCGTACACACACGTGTTATGATTTGGTAGCTGAGGAGAGCAGGCAAAAATAGCAATACACCAGAGAGGTTGGAATCTACTGGATTGCAGTACCCTGACTAACCACCACAACTAAAGGCAGCCATGGAGCTTCCTACGTTGGTCCTAGACGCCTCGTCACAGCCTGAGAGGTTAACTACACCTAAAGATAGAAAGAGGAAAGCTATCTGCCCGGATCAGATCCCCAAAGAACATAGGAAGCCCCCAAACATGTAATGGCGGTTAGACAAGAGGAAATACAGACACAGACAGAAAATAGTAAGAGCAAACGTTGGGGCAAATCTTCCTAGACAGAAAAGGATAGGAAGGACACTTACTGCAATCCAAAAAACCCTAAAAAATACCAACTCTACTAATTGCAAAAACACCTGAGATCACACGACCTCTACCACCTAAATTAGTTCTCTGGTGTAACAAAACTAAGCCGCAGCCACTGAAAAAACTGGAAAAGGCAAATGAACAAATAACAGTGACTCCAGAAGAACTGAGAGGAGCCCAAGCCCCCGGGGTGGGGGGGAAACCTGGCTAACCTCACAGAAATGCAGAGAAATATGCAAATGGTAAGCACAAAAACAAAAAAACAGAAAATATCTTATCTGAGAGCAGGAGAAGGGCAAGACTCAGCAAGCTTCCAAGTGAACCAGGAACCACAGTTGAGACAAGAACAATTGATCACCGGCAACCATGATGGGAGGGAACCTCCCTTATATAAGACCAGTCTGTAACTCCTGATTGCCAATCCTCATTGAATGTTTCAGTACTGTTTGAAACCACCAGAGGGAGCTTCTGCTCAGAATTCATTTCTAACACATTCACAACAGTACCTCCTCCTTGAGGAGGGGTCACCGAACCCTCATTTGGGCAACCAGGTCGGTCAGGATGAGCTCTGTGATACGCACGGATCAGTCTCCTAGCATGGATGTCAGAAGCAAACACCCAAGAATTGTCCTCCTGACCATAACCTCTCCACTTAACCAAATACTGGAGTTTCCGTCTAGAAAAACGAGAATCCAATATTTTCTCAACCACATACTCCAGATTGCCCTCAACCAAAACAGGGTCAGCAGGCGCAGCTATAGGAACCACTGGCTCGACAAACCTCTTCAATAAGGACTTGTGGAACACGTTATGGATCTTAAATGTCCCTGGAAGAAGTAAATGAAAGGAAACAAGATTAAGAATCTCCATGATCTTATAAGGTCCAATGAACCTAGGCTTAAACTTAGAAGATGCAACTCTCATAGGGATATTTCTTGAGGACAACCAGACCAAGTCCCCCACTCCAAACCGAGGACCATCAGTCCTATGCCGGTTGGCAAACCGCTGGGCCCTCTCCTGAGAGAGGGACAACCTCTACACTACCTGGTCCCAAATCTGCTGCATACGCTCCACAACAGAGTCAACACCTGGACAGACAGAAGCCTCCATCTGTCCCGAAGAAAATCGAGGGTGAAACCCAAAATTGCAGAAAAATGGAGACATCAAAGTGGCAGAGCTAGCCCTATTATTAAGAGCAAACTCAGCCAAAGGCAAAAAAGAGACCCAGTCATCTTGATCAGCAGACACAAAGCATCTCAGATAAGTCTCCAATGTCTGGTTTGTTCTCTCAGTCTGTCTATTGGTCTGAGGATGAAAAGCCGAGGAGAAAGACAATTGAACACCAAGTTTAGAACAAAAAGTCCTCCAAAATCTGGAAACAAACTGGACTCCTCTGTCAGACACAATGTTCTCAGGAATGCCGTGTAACTGAACCACGTGCTGAAGGAACAAAGGCACCAATTCGGAGGAGGAAGGCAACTTAGGTAATGGCACAAGATGTATCATTTTGGAAAACCTATCACAAATCACCCAGATAACGGTCATTCTCTGAGAAACAGGGAGGTTGGAAATGAAATCCATAGAGATATGGGTCCATGGTCTCTTGGGCACAGGCAATGGCATCAACAAACCACTAGAGCGAGAGCAAGGCTTGGAGCGAGAGCAAGTCCCGTAGGACTGCACAAATTCCCTGACGTCACGAGACAAAGTAGGCCACCAAAAGGACCGACTAACCAAGTCTCTGGTACCAAAAATTCCGGGATGACTGGCCAACGCGGAACAATGAATCTCAGACATCACACTCTTTTTCCACTGGTCTGGGACAAACAATTTCCCAATAGGGCAGCGCTCGGCTTTATCCTCCTGACACCATTCCAGAGCCAGTCTCAAATTAGGCGAGATGGCGGAAAGAACTACACCCTCTTCAAAATAACAGCAGGATCAGATAACTCAGGAGAGTCCGCAAGGAAACTACTCAAGAGAGCATCCGCCTTAACATTCTTAGTGCCAGGAAGAAAGGAAACCACAAAATTAAAACGTGTGAAAAACAAGGCCCACCTGGCCTGTCTAGGATTAAGTCGCTTGGCTGATTACAGATAAACCAGATTCTTATGGTCCGTGAGGACCACCACCTGATGTTTGGCTCCTTCCAGCCAATGTCTCCACTCTTCAAAAGCCCACTTCATGGCCAATAACTCCCGATTACCCACGTTATAATTACGTTCAGTTGGAGAAAATTTTCGAGAGAAAAAGGCACAAGGGTTACTTTTAGAGGTCTCTGGATCTCTTTGGGACAAAACGGCACCTGCCCCAATTTCAGAGGCATCAACCTCCACCTGAAATGGCAGAGAAACATCAGGCTGCCGTAGAACAGGAGCAGAAGTGAATCTCTGTTTAAGTTCCTGAAACGCAGAGACTGCCTCAGGAGGCCAATTCACCACATCAGAACCCTTTTTGGTCAAATCAGTCAATGGTTTAACAATAACAGAGAAATTACCAATAAATTTACGATAAAAATTGGCAAAACCCAAGAATCTCTGAAGAGCCTTTAATGAAGTAGGTTGGACCCAATCACAGATGGCCTGAACCTTGACCGGGTCAATTTCAATAACAGATGGGGACAAAATGAATCCCAGAAATGAGATCCTCTGTACGCCAAAAAGACACTTTGATCCCTTCACATACAGAGCATTCTCTCTCAAAATCTGGAACACAGTCTGAACATGTTTCACATGAGAGTCCCAGTCATTGGAAAAAATCAAGATATCATCCAAATAAACAATCAGAAATTTATCCACAAAATCCCTGAAAATGTCATTCATGAAGGACTGGAAGACGGAAGGAGCATTAGTGAGCCCAAAGGGCATCACTAGGTACTCAAAATGCACCTCTGGGATATTAAACGCCGTATTCCATTCATCCCCGTGCTTAATGCGAATAAGGTTATACGCCCCCTGAGGTCAAGCTTGGTAAACCAAGTAGCACTTTTCACCCTGTAAAACAGGTCAGAAATCAAGGGTAACGGATATTGATATTTCACAGTTATATTGTTCAAGAGACGATAATCAATACACGGCCTTAATGAACCATCCTTTTTCGCCACAAAGAAAAAACCGGCACCCAAGGGTGAAGAGGATGGTCTGATATGACCCTTCTCCAATGACTCCTTGATATAAGACCGCATAGCGTCATGTTCAGGTACAGACAAGTTAAAAAGGTGACCTTTAGGAATTTACTACCAGGCACTAATTCAATAGCGCAGTCATAGCTCCTATGGGGGGGCAAGGATGCAGATTTACTTTCGCTAAACACATCAGAAAAATCAGTCAAAAAGTCAGGAACATCCTGAGCCTGGGGAGAGGCAGAAAAAACAGGAGTGTTGGCATTAACACATTGGCAGCCCCAACTGGTTACAGACACAGATTTCCAATCCAAAACAGGATTATGAGACTGTTACCAAGGTAAACCCAGTACAATAATGTCATGCAGATTATACAGCATCAAAAATTTGCAACTCTCCTGATGATCAGGTTCAACCCTCATTATCACCTGAGTAGAGAACTGGGGTTTATTCTCAGCCAAAGGGGTAGAATCAATCCCCAGTAGGGGAATAGACTTCCGTAGGGGTATCAAGGGAAACCCACAACGTTTAGCAAAATCAAAATCCATCAGGTTAATAGCTGCTCCCGAATCAACAAAATCAGGAGCAGGAAATGTGGACAGGGAGCAAATCAGGGTAACAGTCAACAGAAATTTAGTCTGAACACTACCTGTTATGTTACGGTAGCTGAGGAGTGCAGGTAAAAAAGGAAATACACCAGAGCAGTTGGAATCTATGAGATTGCAGTACCCTGACTAACCACCGCAACTAGAGGCAGCCGTGGAGCGTTCCTACGATGGTCCTAGACGCCTCGTCACAGCCTGAGAAACTAACTACACCTAAAGATAGAAATAGGAAAGCTATCTGCCCCGGAGCAGAACCCCAAAGATAATAGAAAGCCCCCAAACATGTAATGGCGGTTAGACAAGAGGAAATACTGACACAGAAAGAAAATAGTATGAGCAAACGCTGGGGCCCAAACTATCTAAATAGAAAAGGACAGGAAGGGTACTTACTGCAATCCCAGAAAACCCTGAAAAAACACCAACTCTACTAATTTCAAAATCACCTGAGATCACACGACCTCTACCACCTAAATTAGTTCTCTGGTGTAACAAAAACAGCAGCCACTGAAAAAACTGCAAAAAGCAAAAGTACAAAACACAGTGGCTGGACTAAACTGAGAGGGCAAAAGCCCCCGGAGGGGACCCAGAAGGCCCCCACAGAAGTGCAGGACAAAATGCAAAAATATAGCAAAAACACAAAATAAGAAATTGTCTTATCTGATAGCAGGAGATGCAGACACGACACAGCAGGCTACAAGGGAAACTGGAAAGAAGGATTCAGACCAGAACAATTGATCACTGGCAACCCTGATGGGAAAATGATTCCCTTAAATAAGACCAATCAGTAACACCTGATTCCCAATCCTCACTAGTACCGCTTGTAACCACCAGAGGGAGCCTCTGCTCAGAACTCATCTCAAACCCATTCACAACAGTACCCCCCCCTTGAGGAGGGGTCACCGAACCCTCATTTGAGCAACCAGGTCGGTCAGGATGAGTTCTATGATACGCACGGATAAGTCTCCTAGCATGGATGTCCGAAGCAAACACCCAAGAATTATCTTCCTGACCATAACCTCTCCATTTAACCAAATACTGGAGTATTCGTCTAGAAAAACGAGAATCCAATATTTTCTCAACCACATACTCCAGATTGCCCTGAACCAAAACAGGGTCAGGAGGCACAGCAGCAGGAACCACTGGCTCAACAAACCTCTTCAACAAGGACTTGTGGAACACGTTATGGATCTTAAATGTCCCTGGAAGAAGCAAACGAAAAGAAACAGGATTAATAATCTCCATGATCTTATAAGGTCCAATGAACCTAGGCTTAAATTTAGGAGATGCTACTCTCATAGGAATATTCTTTGAGGACAACCAGACCAAGTCCCCCACTTTAAACCGAGGACCATCAGTCCTATGCCGGTTAGCAAACCGCTGGGCCTTCTCCTGAGAGAGGGACAACCTCTCCACTACCTGGTCCCAAATCTGCTGCATACGCTCAACAACAGAGTCAACACCTGGACAGACAGAAGCCTCCGTCTGTCCTGAAGAAAATCGAGGGTGAAACCCAGAATTACAGAAAAACGGAGACATCAAAGTGGCAGAGCTAGCCCTATTATTAAGAGCAAACTCAGCCAAAGGCAAAAAAGAGACCCAGTCATCCTGATCAGCAGACACAAAGCATCTTAGATAAGTCTCCAATGTCTGGTTTGTTCTCTCAGTTTGACCATTGGTCTGAGGATGAAATGCCGAGGAGAAAGACAATTGAACACCCAGTTTAGAACAAAAAGTCCTCCAAAATCTGGAAACAAACTGGACTCCTCTGTCAGACACAATGTTCTCAGGAATGCCGTGTAAACGAACCACGTGCTGAAGGAACAACGGCACCAATTCAGAGGAGGAAGGCAACTTAGGTAATGGCACAAGATGTATCATTTTGGAAAACCTATCACAAATTACCCAGATGGTGGTCATTCTCTGAGAAACAGGAAGATCGGAAATGAAATCCATAGAGATATGGGTCCATGGTCTCTTGGGCACAGGCAATGGCATCAACAAACCACTAGAGCGAGAGCAAGGCTTGGAGCGAGAGCAAGTCCCGCAGGACTGCACAAATTCCCTGACATCGCGAGACAAGGTAGGCCACCAAAAGGACCGACTAACCAAGTCTCTGGTACCAAAAATTCCGGGATGCCCAGCCAATGCGGAACAATGAATCTCAGACATCACACTCTTTTTCCATTGGTCCGGGACAAACAATTTTCCAACAGGGCAGCGCTCGGGCCTATCCTCCTGACACCCCTCCAGAGCAAGTCTCAAATTAGGCGAGATGGCGGAAAGAACTACACCCTCCTTCAAAATAACAGAGGGATCAGATAGCTCAGGAGAGTCCGCAAGGAAACTCCTCGAGAGGGCATCCGCCTTAACATTCTTAGTGCCAGGAAGAAAGGAAACCACAAAATTAAAACGTGTGAAAAACAAGGCCCACCTGGCCTGTCTAGGATTGAGTCGCTTGGCAGATTCCAGATAGACCAGATTCTTATGGTCCGTAAGGACCACCACCTGATGTTTGGCTCCCTCCAGCCAATGTCTCCACTCTTCAAAAGCCCACTTCATGGCCAATAACTCCCGATTACCCACGTCATAATTACGTTCAGTAGGAGAAAATTTTCGAGAGAAAAAGGCACAAGGGTTACTTTTAGAGGTCTCTGGATCTTTTTGGGACAAAACGGCACCTGCCCCAATTTCAGAGGCATCAACCTCCACCTGAAATGGCAGAGAAACATCAGGCTGCCGTTAGAACAGGAGCAGAAGTGAATCTCTGCTTAAGTTCCTGAAACGCAGAGACTGCCTCAGGAGGCCAATTCACCACATCAGAACCCTTTCTGGTCAAATCAGTTAATGGTTTAACAATAACAGAGAAATTACCAATAAATTTACGATAAAAATTGGCAAAACCCAAAAATCTCTGAAGAGCCTTTAATGAAGTAGGTTGGACCCAATCACAGATGGCCTGAACCTTGACCGGGTCCATTTCAATAACAGATGGGGACAAAATGAATCCCAGAAATGAGATCTTCTGTACACCAAAAAGACACTTTGATCCCTTCACATACAGAGCATTCTCTCTCAAAATCTGGAATACAGTTCGAACATGTTTCACATGAGAGTCCCAGTCATTAGAAAAAATCAAGATATCATCCAAATAAACAATCAGAAACTTGTCCACAAAATCCCTGAAAATGTCATTCATGAAGGACTGGAAGACGGAAGGAGCATTAGTGAGCCCAAAGGGCATCACAAGGTACTCAAAATGCCCTTCAGGGGTGTTAAATGCCGTCTTCCATTCATCCCCGTGCTTAATGCGAATAAGGTTATACGCCCCCCTGAGGTCAAGCTTGGTAAACCAAGTAGCGTTTTTCACCCCGGAAAACAGGTCAGAAATCAAGGGTAACGGGTATTGATATTTCACAGTAATATTGTTCAAGAGACGATAATCAATACATGGCCTTAATGAACCATCTTTTTTGGCCACAAAGAAAAAACCGGCACCTAAGGGTGAAGAGGATGGTCTGATATGACCC
>JARQOD010007360.1:0-39454 GCA_033576555.1 Oophaga sylvatica | reverse complement strand
CCCAAAGAGGCGAATGGAGCCCCTGAAGCCACCTTCATGCGCACGAAGAGACAGAAATGCGTTCCGAATGCCCCCTTCATGCCACCAAGGGCAGAAATGCCTCCCTGAATGCCCCTTCATGCGCACCAAGAACAAAAAAATGCGCTCTCTAAATGCACACTTCTTGCCCCCAAGGGGCAGAATCGCTCCCTAAAATTGACCCTTCTGAAACCAAGGGCAGAAATCGTTTTCCAATGCACACCTTCGCACACGTAGAAAAAAATGCGTTCCCCAATGCACACTTCTGCACCCAAGGCAGAAAGGGCCCTCTCTGAATGCACACCTTCATGCACACCAAAGGCAGAATGTGAGCTCTGAATGCACAACTTCATGCGCACGAAGAGACAGAAATCAGCGCTCTCCTGAATGCACACCTTCATGCACACCAAGAGGCAGAAATGACTCTCTGAATGCACACCTCATGCGCACCAAGAGACAGAAATGCGCTATCTGAATGCACAGCTTATGCACACATAGACAGAAATGCGCTCTCCTGAATGCACACCTTCATGCACACCATAGAGCAGAAATGCGCGGCTCGAATGCACACCTTCATGCACACGATAGACAGAAATGCGGTCTCAATGCACACCTTCATGCACACAAGAGGCAGAAGAGCCTCTCCTGAATGCAATTACAAAAATGGTTGCACTACTAATCGTGGCAGCAAGCAATGTGA
This sequence comes from Oophaga sylvatica, assembly GCA_033576555.1. NCBI lineage: Eukaryota > Metazoa > Chordata > Amphibia > Anura > Dendrobatidae > Oophaga > Oophaga sylvatica. The sequence goes on along the minus strand of JARQOD010007360.1, from coordinate 38,736 downwards.
TATAGAAACACGACATAGCATATGCTTTTGAATATTAGAAAAAATGAATGAGACGCTTTGCACAAAAGTTGGCAAATAATGCTGCCATCACCAATGTAAGTGGTCTCAGAACGTTATGGGTCCTGCCTATGGAACATACATTATTGGTTCTGAATCCAGGTTGAATGTGGACACTCGTCAGATAAAGCTTGCCTTTCTGGGTGGCAGGAACCTGCATAAAAAATCACACATGGTGATGGGCGGAGTGCTCGGTCAGTAGCTAACATTGAAGTAAAGAAAATGACTGGCACATCCAAATAGTGTGAATTAGGTGCACACCAAGAGCAGAACCCTCCTAGACATATAAAAAAAAGGTTGCACTCTATCGTGCCAAAGCAAGTCAATGTGAAATATGAAACATGAATAGCAATATGGCTTTTGAATATTAGAAAAAATGAATGAGACGCTTTGCACAAAATTTGGCCAAATAATGCCTGCCCATACACCAACGTCAAGGTGGTCTCAGAACGTTATGGGTCCCTGCCTATGTGAACATACCTCTATTAGGCTGATATCTGAATTCCTGGGTGAATGTGGACACCTCTGTCAGTAAAGCTTGCCTTTTCTGGGTGAGCAGGAACCTGCTATAATTAAAATCACCACATGGTGATGGCGGAGTGCTCGGTCAGTAAGCTAACTTTAAAGTAAAAGAAAACTGACTGGCACACCAAACAGTGGGAATTGGGGCAAAAGAGCAGCTACCTCCATAACAATAACAAAAAAAGGTTGAAAATCTTGTGCCAAAGCAAGTCAATGAAAATATGAAAACTTAATAGCAATATGGTTTGAATATTTAGAAAAAAATAAATGAGACGCTTTGCAAAAAATTGGCCAAATAATGCCGCCCATACACCAACGTCAAGGTTCCAGAACGTTTGGGCCCTCCCTATGTGAACAACCCTATTAGCTGATATCTAATTTCCGGGTAAATGGGGGACACCTTGCAAAAAGCTGCCTTTTCTGGTGAGCGGAACCCTGCTATAATTAAAATCACCACAGGTGATGGGGGGAGTGCTCGGTCAGAAAGCAAAACATTGAAGAAAAAGAAAACTGCCTGGCAATCCAAACTATGAAAAATTTAGGGCAAACCAGGCACCCTACCTCCATAACAATATACAAAAAAAGGTTTGCACTCACGTGCCAAAAAATAAATGTGAAATAAAAACAGAATAGCAATATGGTTTTTGAATATTAGAAAAAAAAATGGGACGCTTTGCACAAAATTTGCCAAATGTGCCTGCCCAAACACCAACGAAAGGTGGCCAGAAATGGGTCCCTGCCTATGTAACATACCAAAAATTAGGCTGATATCTAAATTTCCCGGGGTGAATGGGGACCCTCTGTCAGAAAAGCTTCCCTTTTATGGGGAGCAAACCCGCTATAATTAAAAAAACACCACATGGGTGGGGGGAGTGCTCGTCATAAGCTAACATTAAAGTAAAAGAAAACTGTTGGCACACCCAACTATGTGAATTGGGTGAAAACCCCGGACAGCTACCTCCATAGACAAATAAAAAAAAAAAGGTTCACCTATCGGCCAAAGCAAGTCAAGTGAAAAAGAAACATGAATGCAATAGGTTTTGAATTTTTAGAAAAAAATAATAGACCTTTGCAAAAAATTTTTGGCCAAATAATCCTCCCCATACACCAACGTCAAGGTGGTTTCAGAACGTATGGGTCCCCCTTGTGAACATACCTCTTTTAGGCTGTTCTGAATTCCTGGTGAATGGGGACCCTCGCGAAAAGCTTCCCTTTTTCGGGGAGCAGGAACCTGCTAAATTAAAACACCACATGGGATGGCGGAGTGCCGGTCAGAAAGCTATTATTTGGCCAAATTTTGTGAAAAGGGTCTCTTTTCATTTTTTTCTAATATTCAAAAGCCATATTGCTATTCAGTTTAATTTCACATTGCCCTTGCTTTGGCCATAGAGTGCAACCCTTTTTTTTTGTATATGTCAAAGGAGGAGCGCCCTGGTTTGCACCTAATTCAATGTTTGGATGTGCCAGTCATTTTCTTTTATTTCAATTTGCTTATGCCCGAGCCCCGCCCATCACCATGTGGTTTTTTTAATTAACAGGTTCCTGCTCACCCGAAGGCAAGCTTTACTGACAGAGGGGCCACATTCACCAGAATTCAGATTCAGCCTAATGAGGTTTTGTTCCATAGGAGGACCCATACGTTCTGAGACCACCTTGAGTTGGTGTATGGGCGGGCATTATTTGGCCAAATTTTGTGCAAAGCGCCCTTTCTTTTTTTTCTAATTTTCAAAAGCCATATTGCTATTCATGTTTCATATTTCACATTGACTTTTTTTGGGCACGATAGAGTGCAAACCTTTTTTTGTATATTTCTAGGGGGTAGCCCCTTTTTTGCAAATTTACAATTTTTGGATGTCCACATTTTCTTTTCTTAAATTTTAGCTTACTGACCGACACTCCCCCATCACCATGGGGTGTTTTTAATTATAGCAGGTTCCGCTCCCCCAGAAAAGGGAAATTTTCCGACAGAGGTTCCACTTCACCCAGGAATTCAAAATTCACCAAAATAAGGTATGTTCACATAGGGGGGACCCATATTTCTGGCCCACCTGACGGGGTGTAGGGGCGGGCATTTTTGGGCCAATTTGGCAAAGCGTCCTTTCTTTTTTTTTCTAATATTCAAAAGCCTATTGCTATTCATGTTTCATATTTCACAGATTTGCTTTGGCACGATAGAGTGAAACCTTTTTTTTTTTAATTGTCTATGGAGGTACTGCCCCTTTTTTTTTGCACCTAATTCACACTATTTTGGATGGCCAGTCATTTTTCTTTTATTTAAAAAGTTACTTATGACCGGGCACCCCGCCCATCACCATTGGTTTTTAATTTATAGAGTTCCGCTCCCCCAAAAAGGGGGCAATTTTACGACAGAGGTTCCACATTCACCCGGAATTCAGATACACCTAATAAGGTATTTTCACATGGGCGGGACCCATACGTTTGAGCCCCCTTTGATTTGGTGTATGGGCAGGCATTATTGGCCAAATTTTTGAAAACGTCTCATTCTTTTTTTTTTAATATTCAAAAGCCTTTATGCAATTATTTTTCATATTTTCACATTGATTGCTTTGGCACGATAGAGTGAAACCTTTTTTTGATATTGTCATGGGGGTACTGCCCCGGGGGGGTTTTGCACCTAATTCACACTTTTTTGGATGTGCCAGCAGTTTTCTTTTTACTTAAATGTTAGTTACGACCGACCACTCCGCCCATCACCTGGGTGATTTTAATTATGCAGCCCTGTCCCCAAAAAAGGGAATTTTAATGACAGAGGTGTCCCTTTTCACCCAGGTTTTAGAACACCAAAAAGGGTATTTTCACATAGCGGGGCCCCAATTTTTGAGACCCTTACGTTGGGTATGGAGGCATTTTTTGGCCAAATTTTGTGCAAAGCTCTCATTCATTTTTTTTAATTTCAAAAGCCATATTGTATTCATTTTCATATTTCACTTGATTGTTTTTGGCACGATGAGTCAACCTTTTTTGTATTTTGTTATGGGGGTAGGGTCCGGTTTGCACCTAATTCAAACAGTTTGGATGTCCCAGTCAGTTTTCTTTTACTTCAATTTTTAGCTTACGACCAGACTCCGCCCATCCCATGTGTGTTTTTAAATTATGCATCCTGCCACCCAGAAAAGGAAAAGCTTTACTGACAGAGGTGCCACTTCACCAGAATTCAGTATCACCCAATGAGGTATTTCCATAGGCAGGGGCCCATACGTTCTGAGACCACCTTGCGTTGGGTAGGGGAGGCATTATTTGCCAAATTTTTGGCAAAGCGTCTCATTCATTTTTTTCTAATATTCAAAACCCCTTTGCATTATGTTTTCATATTTTCACATTGACTGCTTGGCACGAAGAGTGAAACCTTTTTTTGTTTTTGTCTATGGAGGAGCTGCTCCTGGTTTGAAACCTAATTTCACAATTTGGTGTCCCAGTCATTTTTCTTTTACTTCAAGTTGTTTAGACCGAGCACTCCGCCCACACCTTGGTGATTTTTAATTATGGGCATTCCCCTGCTCACCCAGAAAAGGCAAGCTTACTGACAGAGGTTCCACATCACCCGAATCAGATATCACCCTAATAGAGGTATGTTACATAGGCGGGGGACCCTACGCCCCTAAACCCCCTTGATTTGGGTGTAGGGGGCGGGCATTTTTTGGGCCAAATTTTTGTGAAAAGCGTCTCATTCTTTTTTTTCTAATATTCAAAAGCCATATTGTATCATGTTTCATATTTCACATTGATTTTTTTGGCACGATAGATGAAACCTTTTTTTGTAATTGTAATGGGGTAGCGCTCCGGGTTTGCACCAAATTCACACTAGTTTGGATGTGCCGTCTTTTTCTTTTACTTCAATGTTAGCTTACTGACCGAGCACTCCGCCCATCACCATGGGGTTTTTAATTATAGCATTTCCTGCCACCCAAAAAAGGGAAAGCTTTAGAAGAGGTGTCCACATTCACCCGGGAATTTTCAATACAGCCAAAAGGGGGTATGTTCACATGGCGGGGCCCCATACTTCTGAACCACCTTGACTTTGGGTTTTTGGGCAGGAAATTTTTTGCCAAATTTTGTGCAACCTTCATGCACACCAAGAGCAGAAATGCGAGCTCCTGAATGCACACCTTCATGCGCACCAAGCGACAGAAATGCACTCTCCTGAATGCACACCTTCATGCGCACCAAGAGACAGAAATGCGCTCTCCTGAATGCACACCTTCATGCACACCAAGAGACAGAAATGCGCTCTCCTGAATGCACACCTTCATGCCACCAAGAGACAGAAATGCGCTCTCCTGAATGCACACCTTCATGCACACCAAGAGACAGAAATGCGCTCTCCTGAATGCACACCTTCATGCACACCAAGAGCAGAAATGCGAGCTCCTGAATGCACACCATCATGCACACCAAGAGACAGAAATGCGCTCTCCTGAATGCACACCTTCATGCGCACCAAGGACAGAAATGCGCTCTCAATGCACACCTTCATGCACACCAAGAGACAGAAATGCGCTCTCCTGAATGCACACCATCATGCACACCAAGAGACAGAAATGCGGTCTCCTGAATGCACACCTTCATGCACACTAAGAGACAGAAATGCGCTCTCCTGAATGCACACCATCATGCACACCAAGAGACAGAAATGCGCTCTCCTGAATGCACACCTTCATGCACACCAAGAGACAGAAATGCGCTCTCCTGAATGCACACCATCATGCACACCAAGAGACAGAAATGCGGTCTCCTGAATGCACACCAAGAGACAGAAATGCGCTCTCCTGAATGTACACCATCATGCACACCAAGAGACAGAAATGCACTCTCCTGAATGCACACCATCATGCACACCAAGAGAAAGAAATGCGCTCTCCTGAATGCACACCATCATGCACACCAAGAGACAGAAATGCACTCTCCTGAATGCACACCATCATGCACACCAAGAGACAGAAATGCGCTCTTCTGAATGCACACCATCATGCACACCAAGAGACAGAAATGCGCTCTCCTGAATGCACACCATCATGCACACCAAGAGACAGAAATGCGGTCTCCTGAATGCACACCAAGAGACAGAAATGCGCTCTCCTGAATGCACACCATCATGCACACCAAGAGACAGAAATGCACTCTCCTGAATGCACACCATCATGCACACCAAGAGACAGAAATGCGCTCTCCTGAATGCACACCTTCATGCACACCAAGAGACAGAAATGCGCTCTTCTGAATGCACACCTTCATGCACACCAAGAGACAGAAATGCGCTCTCCTGAATGCACACCATCATGCACACCAAGAAACAGAAATGCGCTCTCCTGAATGCACACCATCATGCACACCAAGAAACAGAAATGCACTCTCCTGAATGCACACCTTCAAGCACACCAAAAGGCAGAAATGCGCTCTCCTGAATGCACACCTTCATGCACACCAAGAGGCAGAAATGCCCTCTCCTGAATGCACACCTTCATGCACACCAAGAGGCAGAAATGCGAGCTCCTGAATGCACACCTTCATGCACACCGATAGACAGAAATGCGCTCTCAATGCACAGCTTCATGCACACCAAGAGACAGAAATGCGCTCTCCTGAATGCACACCTTCATGCGCACCAAGGGACAGAAATGCGCTCTCAATGTACACCTTCATGCACACCAAAAGGCAGAAATGTGCTCTCCTGAATGCACACCTTCATGCGCACGAAGAGACAGAAATGCACTCTCCTGAATGCACACCTTCATGCACACCAAGAGACGGAAATGCGCTCTCCTGAATGCACACCTTCATGCACACCGATAGACAGAAATGCGCTCTCAATGCACAGCTTCATGCACACCAAGGGACAGAAATGCGCTCTCAATGCACACCTTCATGCACACCAAAAGGCAGAAATGTGCTCTCCTGAATGCACACCTTCATGCACACCAAGAGGCAGAAATGCGAGCTCCTGAGTGCACACCTTCATGCGCACCAAGGGACAGAAATGCGCTCTCAATGCACACCTTCATGCACACCAAAAGGCAGAAATGTGCTCTCCTGAATGCACACCTTCATGCACACCAAGAGGCAGAAATGCGAGCTCCTGAGTGCACACCTTCATGCGCACCAAGAGACAGAAATGCGGTCTCCTGAGTGCACACCTTCATGCACACCAAGAGACAGAAATGCGCTCTCCTGAATGCACAGCTTCATGCACACCAAGAGACAGAAATGCACTCTCCTGAATGCACACTTTCATGCGCACCAAGGGACAGAAATGCGCTCTCAATGCACACCTTCATGCACACCAAAAGGCAGAAATGCGCTCTCCTGAATGCACACCTTCATGCGCACCAAGAGGCAGAAATGCCCTCTCCTGAATGCACACCTTCATGCACACCAAAAGGCAGAAGTGCGAGCTCCTGAATGCACACCTTCATGCGCACGAAGAGACAGAAATGCGCTCTCCTGAATGCACACCTTCATGCACACCAAGAGGCAGAAATGCGCTCTCCTGAATGCAAACCTTCATGCGCACCAAGAGACAGAAATGCGCTCTCCTGAATGCACACCTTCATGCACACCGATAGACAGAAATGCGCTCTCCTGAATGCACACCTTCATGCACACCAAGAGGCAGAAATGCGAGCTCCTGAATGCACACCTTCATGCGCACGAAGAGACAGAAATGTGCTCTCCTGAATGCACACGTTCATGCACACCAAGAGGCAGAAATGCATTCTCCTGAATGCACAGCTTCATGCACACCGATAGACAGAAATGCGCTCTCCTGAATGCACACCTTCATGCACACCGATAGACAGAAATGCGGTCTCAATGCACACCTTCATGCACACCGATAGACAGAAATGCGGTCTCAATGCACACCTTCATGCACACCAAGAGACAGAAATGCCCTCTCCTGAATGCAGACCTTCTTGCACACCAATAGGCAGAAATGCGACCTCCTGAATGCACAGCTTCATGCACACCGATAGGCAGAAATGCGACCTCCTGAATGCACAGCTTCATGCACACCGATAGGCAGAAATGCGCTCTCAATGCACAGCTTCATGCACACCGATAGGCAGAAATGCGCTCTCAATGCACAGCTTCATGCACACCGATAGACAGAAATGCGCTCTCAATGCACAGCTTCATGCACACCGATAGACAGAAATGCGCTCTCAATGCACACCTTCATGCAAACCAAGAGACAGAAATGCGCTCTCCTGAATGCACACCATCATGCACACCAAGAGACAGAAATGCGCTCTCCTGAATGCACACCTTCATGCACACCAAGAGACAGAAATGCGCTCTCCTGAATGCACACCTTCATGCACACCAAGAGACAGAAATGCGCTCTCCTGAATACACACCTTCATGCGCACCAAGGGACAGAAATGCGCTCTCAATGCACACCTTCATGCACACCAAAAGGCAGAAATGCGCTCTCCTGAATGCACACCTTCATGCACACCAAGAGGCAGAAATGCGAGCTCCTGAATGCACACCTTCATGCGCACCAAGAGACAGAAATGCGCTCTCCTGAATGCACACCTTCATGCGCACCAAGAGACAGAAATGCGCTCTCCTGAATGCACACCTTCATGCACACCGATAGACAGAAATGCTGTCTCAATGCACAGCTTCATGCACACCGATAGACAGAAATGCGCTCTCCTGAATGCACACCTTCATGCACACCGATAGACAGAAATGCTGTCTCAATGCACAGCTTCATGCACACCGATAGACAGAAATGCGCTCTCCTGAATGCACAGCTTCATGCACACCAAGAGACAGAAATGCGCTCTCCTGAATGCACACCATCATGCGCACCAAGAGACAGAAATGCCCTCTCCTGAATGCAAACCTTCATGCACACCGATAGGCAGAAATGCGCTCTCCTGAATGCACAGCTTCATGCACACCAAGAGACAGAAATGCCCTCTCCTGAATGCACACCTTCATGCACACCGATAGGCAGAAATGCGCTCTCCTGAATGCACAGCTTCATGCATACCGATAGGCAGAAATGCGACCTCCTGAATACATAGCTTCATGCTCACCGATAGGCAGAAATGCGCTCTCAATGCACAGCTTCATGCACACCAAGAGACAGAAATGCGACCTCCTGAATGCACAGCTTCATGCACACCAAGAGACAGAAATGCCCTCTCCTGAATGCACACCTTCATGCACACCGATAGGCAGAAATGCGCTCTCCTGAATGCACAGCTTCATGCACACCAATAGGCAGAAATGCGCTCTCAATGCACAGCTTCATGCACACCAATAGGCAGAAATGCGCTCTCAATGCACAGCTTCATGCACACCAATAGGCAGAAATGCGCTCTCAATGCACAGCTTCATGCACACCGATAGACAGAAATGCGCTCTCAATGCACACCTTCATGCACACCAAGAGACAGAAATGCGCTCTCCTGAATGCACACCATCATGCACACCAAGAGACAGAAATGCGCTCTCCTGAATGCACACCATCATGCACACCAAGAGACAGAAATGCGCTCTCCTGAATGCACACCTTTATGCACACCGATAGACAGAAATGCGCTCATGTATGTTATATGTTGTATGTCATGTGTATGTTATATGTTGTATGTCATGTATGTTATATGTTGTATGTCATGTGTATGTTATATGTTCTGTATGTCATGTATGTTATATGTTGTATGTCATGTGTATGTTATATGTTGTATGTCATGTATGTTATATGTTGTATGTCATGTGTATGTTATATGTTGTATGTCATGTATGTTATATGTTGTATGTCATGTGTATGTTATATGTTGTATGTCATGTATGTTATATGTTGTATGTCATGTATGTTATATGTTGTATGTCATGTGTATGTTATATGTTGTATGTCATGTGTATGTTATATGTTGTATGTCATGTGTATGTTATATGTTGTATGTCATGTGTATGTTATATGTTGTATGTCATGTATGTTATATGTTCTGTATGTCATGTATGTTATATGTTGTATGTCATGTGTTATATGTTGTATGTCATGTGTATGTTATATGTTCTGTATGTCATGTATGTTGTATGTCATGTATGTTATATGTTGTATGTCATGTGTATGTTATATGTTCTGTATGTCATGTATGTTATATGTTGTATGTCATGTGTATGTTATATGTTCTGTATGTCATGTATGTTATATGTTGTATGTCATGTGTATGTTATATGTTGTATGTCATGTGTGTTATATGTTCTGTATGTCATGCATGTTATATGTTGTATGTCATGTGTATGTTATATGTTGTATGTCATGTATGTTATATGTTCTGTATGTCATGTATGTTATATGTTGTATGTCATGTATGTTATATGTTGTATGTCATGTGTATGTTATATGTTCTGTATGTCATGTATGTTATGTTGTATGTCATGCATGTTATATGTTGTATGTCATGCATGTTATATGTTGTATGTCATGTATTTTTTTTTTACATTCAGCACATTAGCCGGATGATGGGCCTACTACTGTCCCATCATTGGCTAATGTGTCAGTCACTGTCACAGGCATCGCCGGATGGGACTTGTAGTCCCATCCGACGATGCCTGCATACACGGAGACACGCACACAGGCCCACACACCGCCGCACATACACAGCCCCGCACACCGATCGCGCACACAGCCCCGCACACCGATCGCGCACACAGCACCGCACACAGCCCCACACACCGATCGCGCACACAGCCCCGCACACCGATCACGCAGACACCGGCACACCGATCACCGCCCACACACATAGCGCCGCACACTATACACGCCCACGCACCGCCCACACACTTCCCTCCTCCCGAACTGCAGCGGTTTCACCCGCAGCAAACCCGCAGATCTTTTTGAGATCTGCGGTTTTGCTGCGGAAGTGCCCGACTCAATGCAAGTCAATGGGCGCCGAACCGCTGCAGTTCCGCACAAAGAATTGACATGCTGCGGAAAATAAAACGAGGCTAAACCGCGCGTTTTTTTCCGCAGCATGTGCACAGCAGACATGCGGTTCCCATTAGATTACATTGCATGTGCACTGTGCTGCGGGTTGGATGCGTTTCCGCTGCGTTAGAAAACGCAGCGGAAACGCATCTAAAACTGCAATGTGTGAACGGGGCCGCTCCTAAATGCGCGGCTTTCAATCCCAAATGTGCGCTCCTGAATGCGCGCCTTCCAACGTCCAAGCCCGAGCGCGCTCCTAAATCCACCGCCTGGCCCGAGCGCGCGCGCTCTTAAATCCACCGCCTGGCCCGAGCGCGCTCCTAAATCCACCGCCTCCCGCAGCTGCCAAAGACCAATCAGCGCACAATCAGGGCAAGACTGCCACTCCCATGACACGCCCACTGCAAGATTCACCTTCGAAGAGCAAACTCGCCCCCCGGGGATGAGGAGGGTGGCCCAGGAGATCGCGGTATGCGTAAGCCCTGAACGCATACCGCGATCTCCGACACAACTTACCGATCCGGTGTGCCGGCGCCGCGTTCTCTTGCTGGGATGGATGTCAGGAGAGGGCGGGTTGTGGCGCAGGAATCGGCATGCCCAGTGCGCGCCTTCCGGCGCCATATTGTGGAAGACACTGCAGTGTGTCTTCAAGAAAATGGCGCCAGAAAGGAAGGACTGCGCAGGCGCCGATATCGCCGTCATCGGCGCATGCCCAGTCCGCGCTTTTCGGCGCCATTTTCTTGAATACACACTGCAGTGTCTTCAAGAAAATGCTTTATGCGGCTTTAAGTCTCCTCATCTGCATGCTTAGCATGTTGATCTCCGCAAGGAGTGACGATATTTCTTGGACAATGGTCTGACGCCTCTCACACAGCCAAACCAGATCTCCGCTTTGCACTGACGAGGTGCAAAGTGTCCTGGATACCTTGAGTGCTGTCTCTTGGCCTTCCGGCATCGCCACTTCGGTGGCTTAAGCCGGTTGCTGCTTTAGGGAGATAGCCAGGAGGTTTCAGGGAGAAGATCCTTGGAGTTGTGGACGATGGGAGTCCGACTTCAATTCTCTGGGACCGGTGATAGCCGGGTCAAAAATGGATTCCGGATTGAAATCGCTGAAGATAAGAAGCTGCATTTTTCCCTGGGATATTTGGTCAACATGGTGTTTTATGACATCCTGAAGATTCGGAAGTCCGATATAATATGCCTGCAGGAGTTCAGAAGGGAAGGCAGGTATGTGCTGGTGCTATCTTCTATGGCAGCTTGCCAGAATTTGTTTACTGCCCTGAAAAATGGAGTGGCAAATCCTTTGCTGTAAGGACTTACCTTTACTGTGTTATACTCCAAGGGGGATATCCCACTTGTGGTTTTCATGCACAACCCTTTTGTTTCCCTGGAGGACATTACTTTATTTTTGAAAAGACATTGCATTTATGTTCAGTACTCCCACAGGGTCCTGAATGGAGAAGGGCTCTGGACCGGGAAGTACAAATTTTTTGTGAGATTTGGGATGGATCCCCAAGGCCCGGGAGGCATCCATTACCCCCCTCTTAATTTTTCAATTGGGAAAAATAGTGTTTTTTTGTTTTTTCCAGATGCCCCACTGTATTGCAGGAGGTGTAAAAATTTCGGGCATACCCAGGATAGTTGCAAGGACATGCCAACTTGTAGGAATTGCAATGGTTCCGGCCATATGGCAAAAGACTGCACAAATCCTGTTATGTGTAATGCTTGTGGTGAGGAGGGCCATAAGTATCGGGATTGTAAGGCCAGGATCAGTCCTAGGTCTTAAGGGTATGCCACACTAAACAATATCGCTAACGGGATCGCTAAAAAACGTCACTATTTAGCGATCCCGTTAGCGATATTGTTCAGTGCGGCATCTGCCAGCGACGAGCTTCCTGCTGTGATCTCGCTCGTCGCTGGAATCGCTCCGGACCCTATTTCATCGCTGGCGCTCCCGCTGGGTAAGTATCTAATCGCTGTGTGGCACCTTTTCTTAGCGATTTAGCGGTACTTTTGTACCGCTAAAGTCGTTAAGAAGATCGCTAACGGCGATAGCGTCGTTAACTATATCGCTAAATGCGGCAGCATTTAGCGATATAGAAACAATCCCGCTAGCGATCTCATTAGTATGCAACGCTAACGAGATCGCTAGCGGGATAGCTTAGTGTGGCAGTACCTTTACGCTGAGGTCACAGGTGGGGCAGCTGCGCCCCCTGCTGCTGTTGTTGACATTCCACAGGTTACAGACCCGGTTCTTATTGAGGAACCTGAAATCATGGATGCACATGAGGAGGCCCTGCCCGAAACGGAGTCTCGGAGCCCAGAGGTGGCAGGTTTGGAACTTGCTGAGGTTGAATGTGAGCTCCCTCATCAGTCTGATGTCTGTGGGGAGGGGGAGTTGGAGGGTGCTCTTGATAATAGCCCCAGTATATCTTGGTTAGCTACTGAGGAGGAGTTGACCAGTTGTGGAGATCAAGGTGACTTCACTCTTGCAAGGCCCTCTGAGGGGAGGAGGAGCCTGGAACTTCCTGTAAAAAGCCCAGAACGGATTGGGCGGACGCCGGTGAAGATTGTTTAAGTCCGGTGAGTGAACGTAGTTACCCTCAGAATGTCTTCTCTCCTGACACCAATGTTTTTTTAGGCATTCCCGCAGACGTAAACAGATTCGGGGAGTTGCAGTTCCAGATGGAAGACGAAAACGGCTGAAGAAGAAGTGGCCTGTTTGTCGTCATGTAAATAACACCATCATGTTATGGCTCCCCAAGCTGGTTGGGGCATTGCGTCCCTGAATGTCAGACAAATTAGATCTAAATCCAGGAGGGCAGTCGTCCTAGATTATATTAAACAGATGAATGCTCACATCTTTTGTCTTCAGGAATGTGGGATTGAGGACGCTCCAAGCGATAAGGACTGGCCTTACGGTCAGCATGTATGGTCTGGCTCATGTGTTAATAGGAATGATGGTGTAGGGATATTAATGGGTAACAGGGAGATTAGTTTAGATAGCTACACGGTGGTAGAGGTGGGTAGATGTATAATTGCACATGTTAGCTATAGGGGGTGGCGGGCTAGAATTATTAATGTGTACTGTCCATCAGGAAAGGATGGGAAAAAGGAGCGTCTGGCTCTTTTGGAAAAATTAAGTTTGTTTCTTCCAGGCAAAATGCCTACAGTTTTAGTTGGAGACTTTAATTGCATCACAGAAGGGAATTGTGACATAACTGGTAAAAAGTTATCCAATCTTATTTCTGATTTTTCCCTTCTAGATGCTGCTGCTCTGAAATTTGGCATCCCACCACCGCCAACATACCATGCTGATAGGGGTGGTATTGTATCCAGAATAGATAAAATGTTGTTTTCCAAAAATATGTTGTGTATGAATTTTGAACAAAATGCTGTACCTTTTTCTGATCATGAGTGTTTGAGAGGTGTGTTTAGTGCGATTGATGACCGTGTGTATGGGGGTGGGGTTTGGAAGCTGAACATTAGGTTGTTAGAAGATGAGGATGTGATGAATGAATTAAAAATAAAGTATAAAGAGTGGAGAGTATGTAAGAGGAATTTTGCGAGTGTGCTGGAATGGTGGGACTGGGTTAAGGTGTGTTGCAAAAAATTCTTCAAAAAATGGGGCTATAAAAAAGCTGCTATTTATCGGGAAAGATTTAATGATTTAAACAGGCGTATAGACTGGTTAAGGAAGTGTGGAGAAAGTGGGATGGATGTGTCTGATGAGCTGGCTGAGACAAAGAGTGAGTTAAAGCGTGTTATGGATGAGAAAGGGAAGGAAATCATCTATCGCACCAAAATAGAACATCTTGAGAAAGATGAAAACTGCACAAGGTTCTTTTTTAAGAAAATGAATGGGAGAAAGGTTGATATGGATAAAGTCCTGGATAGGAACGGTTTGTGTGTGTCAGGTGAGAATGTGATAAAGGAGGTGAATAGGTTCTACAGCAAGTTATATGATAAAAAATGGATTGACTCTGGTCTTGTTTCAGAAGTGCTGAATGGGTTAGAAAGCAAGTTGGGTAGTGAAGAATGTGATATTTTGAATGAGGAAGTGATTATGGATGAAGTAGAAAACGTGATGAAGAGTGCTAAAAAGAATAAGACACCAGGGAAAGTCGGATTGCCGGTAGAATTCTATGTGAAAGCGTGGGATTTCCTGGGTGCTGATTTGACTGAGATATGTAAGTACATGTGGGAGAATGGTAAGTTGTGTGAATCAATGAAGGAGGGGGTGGTTGTGCTTGTGTATAAGAAAGGTGAGAGAAAGTGTTTAGAGAATTGGAGACCTATAACGCTGCTGAATGCAGATTACAAAATCTATAGCAAATTGTTGGCGAATCGTATGCGTGAGGTGATTGGTAATGTTGTGGATGAGGATCAAGTGTGTGCTGTGCCTGGGAGGAGTATGAGTGATAACTTATTGTTATTAAGGGATTTGATTGGGGACTGCATGGGAAGGAAACAGAAGTGTATGGTTCTGACAATTGATTTTGAGAAAGCGTTTGATAGGGTCTCGCATGTGTTTTTGTTTAAAGTTCTGGAGAGAATGGGATTTCCTAAAAAATTTGTGAATGGGATAATGTCTTTGTATGATTGTGTGTCAAGCGAGTTTCTTGTTAATGGATGGTTGAGTGAGAAAGTGAATATTATGTCTGGTGTAAGGCAGGGGTGTCCCATGTCCCCTGTCTTATTTGTATGTGTGATTGAACCTTTGTTGTGCTTGGTGAGACGTGATAAAGTGGTGAGAGGTTTGTTGGTACCGGGGAGTGGTGGAAAGCATGTGAAAGTTCTTGGATATATGGATGATGTTGTGGTTGTGAGTGAAAGTGTTGCGTCTATGAGTAGAGTTAAGTTGCTTTTGGAGTTTTTCTGTGGTGCGTCTGGTTTTAGAGTGAATTGGAATAAATGTAGTTTTAAATGTTTTGGGGATGATGGGGTTAAAATGGAGGGGTTAAGTGTGAGGAGGGTGCTCTCAAAGTGCTGGGAGTATTATTTAATAAGGAGCTGGAAGGTAAGGAGAGCTGGGAGGAGTGTGGATTGCGCATAGAGCGTAAGTTAAATTTTTGGCGACTGAGAGACTTGACCTTGAGTGGTAAGATTTTGGTCATAAAAGCGGTGATTCTTCCGATTTTGCTTTTTATTGCAACAGTTTTTCCACCGTCTAATAGGAAAATAAAAAGAGTGGAAAAGTTAGTTTTTACTTTTTTCTGGAGTAGTAAAATAGAAAAACTTAAGAGAGAAAGTCTTTTTAAGGCATGTCACCATGGTGGCATGGCCTTTCCAAACATTGAGATTTTTTGGGGCTTCAGTATATCAAAACGGTAGTTATTTTGTTGAATAAAGGAAATAAAGGAGCTTATATGGCAAGATATTCTGCTGGTTGGATGTTGTATGGCTTGTGTTGGAGAAAGAGGGATGCTAGAGTGCCTGTTGCTTTCAAGTGTCCGGTCTGGTATGAGGTGATTGAAAAGTTTGTGAGGAAGCATGACTTACTGAGTGTGCCGATGAATGATTTTAGAATGGCTAAGAAGGTGATGAAGATAATACATAAGAATGATGTGGAGAGTAATATTGTGGGTTTGAGAGGGAATGAAGTCTCGGTTGCATGGAAGAGTTTGGGAACGCATTGGATGTCTAATAGACAAAGGGATATTGTATGGATGTCCTTGCACAATATTTTGCCTGTGCGACAGGTTCAGAAGAGACGAGGTCTGACCAGAACGGAAGTGTGCCCGAGAGAAGGATGTGGTGGTTATGAGACTGTGTGGCATACTATGTGGGACTGTGATTACGCGTACAGTGTGTGGAAGTGTGTAGGTGGGTTGTGTAAGGAGTTAGCGGGGGTGAGTTTTATTGACTGGCGTGTCGCAATGTTTGGAATTGGTGGATGTGGTCGTGTGAAAAATAGAATCCTATGGTTAATTATGACTTGTGTGATGCAGAGTTTGTGGGATGTGAGGAATTTAGGAATTTTCAAAGAGAAGCATTTATCTGTGAATAAGTGTGTCGGGCTGATCCTTTCTAGATTATACTTGATTTATAAATTAGACAGTGAAGGCGGTGGTGGTTCTGATGCAGAGGGCGTTTGGAAATTTAAAAAATGGCAGCACCTGATCAAATATCAGTGAATTTTAGTGATGTTTATTGATGTTTATGACGTCTTTTGTGTATACCTTTGGTTTGTTATGCTGAATTAAATATGAACCATGATGATGAGAGTTGAAACAACGACGTTTAAGTTGATGAGCTTATATTGAGTTGTTTATAACTAACCTGAATGGTTTTAAAAAAAAAAAAAAAAAAAAAAAGGATACCTTGAGTGCTGTCTCTTGGCCTTCCGGCATCGCCACTTCGGTGGCTTAAGCCGGTTGCTGCTTTAGGGAGATAGCCAGGAGGATTCAGGGAGAAGATCCTTGGAGTTGTGGACGATGGGAGTCCGACTTCAATTCTCTGGGACCGGTGATAGCCGGGTCAAAAATGGATTCCGGATTGAAATCGCTGAAGATAAGAAGTTGCATTTTTCCCTGGGATATTTGGTCAACATGGTGTTTTATGACATCCTGAAGATTCGGAAGTCCGATATAATATGCCTGCAGGAGTTCAGAAGGGAAGGCAGGTATGTGCTGGTGCTATCTTCTATGGCGGCTTGCCAGAATTTGTTTACTGCCCTGAAAAATGAGGTGGCAAATCCTTTGCTGGAAGGACTTACCTTTACTGTGTTATACTCCAAGGGGGATATCCCACTTGTGGTTTTCATGCACAACCCTTTTGTTTCCCTGGAGGACATTACTTTATTTTTGAAAAGACATTGCATTTATGTTCAGTACTCCCACAGGGTCCTGAATGGAGAAGGGCTCTGGACCGGGAAGTACAAATTTTTTGTGAGACTTGGGATGGATCCCCAAGGCCCGGGAGGCATCCATTACCCCCCTCTTAATTTTTCAATTGGGAAAAATAGTGGTTTTTTGTTTTTTCCAGATGCCCCACTGTATTGCAGGAGGTGTAAAAATTTCGGGCATACCCAGGATAGTTGCAAGGACATGCCAACTTGTAGGAATTGCAATGGTTCCGGCCATATGGCAAAAGACTGCACAAATCCTGTTATGTGTAATGCTTGTGGTGAGGAGGGCCATAAGTATCGGGATTGTAAGGCCAGGATCAGTCCTAGGTCTTACGCTGAGGTCACAGGTGGGGCAGCTGCGCCCCCTGCTGCTGTTGTTGACATTCCACAGGTTACAGACCCGGATCTTATTGAGGAACCTGAAATCATGGATGCACATGAGGAGGCCCTGCCCGAAACGGAGACTCCCAGCCCAGAGGTGGCAGGTTTGGAACTTGCTGAGGTTGAATGTGAGCTCCCTCATCAGTCTGATGTCTGTGGGGAGGGGGAGTTGGAGGGTTCTCTTGGTAATACCCCCAGTATATCTTGGTTAGCTACTGAGGAGGAGTTGACCAGTTGTGGAGATCAAGGTGACTTCACTCTTGCAAGGCCCTCTGAGGAGGAGGAGGAGCCTGGAACTTCCTGTAAAAAGTCCAGAACGGATTGGGCGGACGCCGGTGAAGATTGTTTAAGTCCGGTGAGTGAACGTAGTTACCCTCAGAATGTCTTCTCTCCTGACACCAATGTTTTTTTAGGCATTCCCGCAGACGTAAACAGATTCGGGGAGTTGCAGTTCCAGATGGAAGACGAAAACGGCTGAAGAAGAAGTGGCCTGTTTGTCGTCATGTAAATAACACCATCATGTTATGGCTCCCCAAGCTGGTTGGGGCATTGCGTCCCTGAATGTCAGACAAATTAGATCTAAATCCAGGAGGGCAGTCGTCCTAGATTACATTAAACAGATGAATGCTCACATCTTTTGTCTTCAGGAATGTGGGATTGAGGACGCTCCAAGCGATAAGGACTGGCCTTACGGTCAGCATGTATGGTCTGGCTCATGTGTTAATAGGAATGATGGTGTAGGGATATTAATGGGTAACAGGGAGATTAGTTTAGATAGCTACACGGTGGTAGAGGTGGGTAGATGTATAATTGCACATGTTAGCTATAGGGGGTGGCGGGCTAGAATTATTAATGTGTACTGTCCATCAGGAAAGGATGGGAAAAAGGAGCGTCTGGCTCTTTTGGAAAAATTAAGTTTGTTTCTTCCAGGCAAAATGCCTACAGTTTTAGTTGGAGACTTTAATTGCATCACAGAAGGGAATTGTGACATAACTGGTAAAAAGTTATCCAATCTTATTTCTGATTTTTCCCTTCTAGATGCTGCTGCTCTGAAATTTGGCATCCCACCACCGCCAACATACCATGCTGATAGGGGTGGTATTGCATCCAGAATAGATAAAATGTTGTTTTCCAAAAATATGTTGTGTATGAATTTTGAACAAAATGCTGTACCTTTTTCTGATCATGAGTGTTTGAGAGGTGTGTTTAGTGCGATTGATGACCGTGTGTATGGTGGTGGGGTTTGGAAGCTGAACGTTAGGTTGTTAGAAGATGAGGATGTGATGAATGAATTAAAAATAAAGTATAAAGAGTGGAGAGTATGTAAGAGGAATTTTGCGTGTGTGCTGGAATGGTGGGACTGGGTTAAGGTGTGTTGCAAAAAATTCTTCAAAAAATGGGGCTATAAAAAAGCTGCTATTTATCGGGAAAGATTTAATGATTTAAACAGGCGTATAGACTGGTTAAGGAAGTGTGGAGAAAGTGGGATGGATGTGTCTGATGAGCTGGCTGAGACAAAGAGTGAACTAAAGCGTGTTATGGATGCGAAAGGAAAGGAAATCATCTATCGCACCAAAATAGAACATCTTGAGAAAGATGAAAAGTGCACAAGGTTCTTTTTTAAGAAAATGAATGGGAGAAAGGTTGATATGGATAAAGTCCTGGATAGGAACGGTTTGTGTGTGTCAGGTGAGAATGTGATAAAGGAGGTGAATAGGTTCTACAGCAAGTTATATGATAAAAAATGGATTGACTCTGGTCTTGTTTCAGAAGTGCTGAATGGGTTAGAAAACAAGTTGGGTAGTGAAGAATGTGATATTTTGAATGAGGATGTGATTATGGATGAAGTAGAAAACGTGATGAAGAGTGCTAAAAAGAATAAGACACCAGGGAAAGACGGATTGCCGGTAGAATTCTATGTGAAAGCATGGGATTTCCTGGGTACTGATTTGACTGAGATATGTAAGTACATGTGGGAGAATGGTAAGTTGTGTGAATCAATGAAGGAGGGGGTGGTTGTGCTTGTGTATAAGAAAGGTGAGAGAAAGTGTTTAGAGAATTGGAGACCTATAACGCTGCTGAATGCAGATTACAAAATCTATAGCAAATTGTTGGCGAATCGTATGCGTGAGGTGATTGGTAATGTTGTGGATGAGGATCAGGTGTGTGCGGTGCCTGGGAGAAGTATGAGTGATAACTTATTGTTATTAAGGGATTTGATTGGGGACTGCATGGGAAGGAAACAGAAGTGTATGGTTCTGACAATTGATTTTGAGAAAGCGTTTGATAGGGTCTCGCATGTGTTTTTGTTTAAAGTTCTGGAGAAAATGGGATTTCCTAAAAAATTTGTGAATGGGTTAATGTCTTTGTATGATTGTGTGTCAAGCGAGTTTCTTGTTAATGGATGGTTGAGTGAGAAAGTGAATATTATGTCTGGTGTAAGGCAGGGGTGTCCCATGTCCCCTGTCTTATTTGTATGTGTGATTGAACCTTTGTTGTGCTTGGTGAGACGTGATAAAGTGGTGCGAGGTTTGTTGGTACCGGGGAGTGGTGGAAAGCATGTGAAAGTTCTTGGATATATGGATGATGTTGTGGTTGTGAGTGAAAGTGTTGCGTCTATGAGTAGAGTTAAGTTGCTTTTGGAGTTTTTCTGTGGTGCGTCTGGTTTTAGAGTGAATTGGAATAAATGTAGTTTTAAATGTTTTGGGATGATGGGGTTAAAATGGAGGGGGTTAAATGTGAGGAGGGTGCTCTCAAAGTGCTGGGAGTATTATTTAATAAGGAGCTGGAAGGTAAGGAGAGCTGGGAGGAGTGTGGATTGCGCATAGAGCGTAAGTTAAATTTTTGGCGACTGAGAGACTTGACCTTGAGTGGTAAGATTTTGGTCATAAAAGCGGTGATTCTTCCGATTCTGCTTTTTAGTGCAACAGTTTTTCCACCGTCTAATAGGAAAATAAAAAGAGTGGAAAAGTTAGTTTTTACTTTTTTCTGGAGTAGTAAAATAGAAAAACTTAAGAGAGAAAGTCTTTTTAAGGCATGTCGCCATGGTGGCATGGCCTTTCCAAACATTGAGATTTTTCTGGGGCTTCAGTATATCAAAACGGTAGTTATTTTGTTGAATAAAGGAAATAAAGGAGCTTATATGGCAAGTAGTGTTGAGCATTCCGATACCGCAAGTATCGGGTATCGGCCGATATTCGCGTTATCGGAATTCCGATACTTAATTCCGATACTTTTTCAATATCGTATACCGGAATCGGAAGTTCCCATAATTCTTTGAGAGGCAATGTGATGTTAGTCAGCCAATGATGAATCTTATGAAGTGTGGGCACATCCTGTAATGCTGCGGTCATCTTAACTAATGGCATGGCTGTGATTGGCTGCTGAAATGATGTCAGAATGCACTATAAAAGGCGCCGCAGCCATTTTAGCGTCACTGTGCTGTGAACTCAGTTAGGGACAGAACGCTACTCTGCTCACTCTGAGGGACAGTTAGATATTGCGATTTTGTGTACTACTGTGCTTGAGGCAGGCTAGTTTACCAACAGGTCCTGCCCACATCCTTCTTCCTAGTGAGGATTCAACATCATCAGCCGGCGTTCCTGATCTGGCCACGGAGGCCAGAGATCACCGGCTTTCATCAACGGATGTAAGTTTCGTCTGCGGGCCATAGGAGGCTGAAGTCGGACTTTCTACTGCAAGTGACCCATCGGGGTTGTCAGCAGGCCAGAGGAGGCTGAAATTTGACTTTCTATTGCAAGTGACCCATCGGGGTTGTCAGGTAAAACCTGTGCAAACAGGACTATTTTCTCCACAGTGCACCACTAATACTCATTCATCTGAGCTGTCACCGGCGGGACAGTGTCAATTTCTTCTGACCTTTCTGCATAAAAGGTTTTTTAGGATTTCTGCAGCGTTTTTCTGCTCCATCGTTAAAAGAGGACCTCTTTTACTTTTTCAGGGTTTGTCCATATTAATACCCATATGAATAAATACCTTATGCGTATTATGACTATTTAGTCCTTTGGTTTGGGGTTTACTACATAATAGACTACAGGCTTTTCTCATCACCTTTTTCTCACGGGTCTTAGTGCAATATTTATTTATTACTGTATTATTACATCTGCATCTCAAACTGTTCTACAGAGTGCGTCTGAATATATGTATTGTTTTCCATTTGACACATGCATATTCCTATTTTTCTACAGATCCTTTTGTGTCTTGTAGTTTTTATGTGCGCAAACTATTTTTATTTTCAATTATAGAGGGCCATGTTATTGACTTTGCATTGACGTGTAAAAGATTTATGTTGTGCCACTGGCTATATGTATTCTAAAGGTGTACCCAGTCTCAACAGATCATTAGTCTGATTGTTCTTTGATTCTCCTAAATGTGAATTTGTCTGATTTGGTGTCAAACTTGACTTTGTCCCTATTTTTGTTTTGCCATGTGACCCAATGATTATACAAATCTATATAGGGTTTGGCATCATCAAAAGTAACAGAATATTAGCATGCATGCATATTTAGGATATAAAAGAGAAGTATCTTGTTGTGCCAGAGTGTTCCTAACTCCTGAATGGATATAAAACAATATGGTCTACGGATCAGGTAAAATCGAGGGTCCGCATGTCTATATTTTATACAATTTGAGTGGGCAAGGGTGGGATTTAGAGATTAGCCCATTCATGAAAGTTTTGGGAGCTGAGAACCTTCAGGAGTTGTTAACCATGCTTTGAGGTCGATTGAATGCCATGTCACTCAGGCAGCCAATCACTGCTGTCAAGCGCAATGGAAAGCAACACACGGTTGGTCCTGTGGCCAGCAGCACAGGAGGGGTAAGGGTAAAACATGAATATATTAGATTATGTTTTACTATTTGGAGCAAGTTTGAAGTTTTCTTTAAGGATTGGAAAACCACCTTCAGTTAGGAATCGGATCAATCAAACAGGGCACAATATGGAATAATGTGCGTTGTTATACACAGTAACTTACAAACGTGGTTCTCTCTGGCATCTATGTACATGGGCAAGTATTACTCTAATTTGGGTCTAATGTGTAGTTTATTGGGTGCAATATAGGCTCATTGTAGGACTGCAAACACACAAGTTGGTTCTTTGCAGGTAGAATATGGTACTTTATGCAAAGTATATGGCTGTGTGCAGGCACAGAATCGCACCGTCCTATGAAAACAAACTATGGGACTATTGTGGCATGGTATGGCGGTCTCTGGCCACTGTTTAGCATAATATAGTACTATATGGACATTGGACAACAACAACTTTTTAATGTGCTGGTATTGTTGTGGTTACAATTAAAGAAATATTCTCAATTTGTCTCTGGAGCAGGTCAGAGCTATGTTGCTCTTTACTTCTTTGTTTCTGATAGGATAGGCTGAGTTATAGTATTAGTAGAACTATAAAGTTCTGCTGTAACACATTCAGCTATTAGTGATTTCTTTTATAATGTACACTGCTATCACTGTATTTACGGTACATATAGAGATAATGGCACTTGAACAAGCACATAGCTCAGGATAGTCAGAGCTGTGATTAGGAGAACTGCTCTTGGAGAAGCTAGTGCTATAGATTGGTGATTTTGCAAGTAGAGATGGGCGAACCCGAACAGTAAAGTTCGGCATCCAGACCGAACACCTATGACCTATGACCCGACATGAAATGACACTTGGTGTACATAGGGTTAACCATGTCTTTTCATGTCCTTTGCTATCTAATTTGCACAAACAATTAAATCAGACTATGTGTGCAAAATTTCACACCTGTAGGGGTTAATTAAAGGTGTAAATTCGTAGCAAAAAAGTCCGTTTTTTTTACAACGAATTTACACCTTTAATTAACCCCTACAGGTGTGAAATTTTGCACACATAGACTGATTTAATTGTTTGTGCAAATCAGATAGCAAACGACATGAAAAGACATGGTTAACCCTATGTACACCAAGTGTCATTTCATGTCGGGTGCTTCTGTCTTTTCACTGAAGCCGGCTTTACCGGGCAATTGAATCAGAGGATATTTTACTATGTAGAAGTGTATAAACTATACATATATGTATATATATATGTCACAATGACATGTATATATATATATATGTATTCTATGTGTGTATATTTAGTGTTTACAAGGAAAGAATGGGGTTTTTTTAGTTGCGATATTTTGTTCCCATAGACTTACATGGGACTTCCGGTATCGGTATCGGGTATCGCCGATATTTTAGTGATATCGGCGATACCATTCCGATTCCGATACTTTAGGATATCGGAAAGTATCGCTCAACTCTAATGGCAAGTTATTCTGCTGGTTGGATGTTGTATGGCTTGTGTTGGAGAAAGAGGGATGCTAGAGTGCCTGTTGCTTTCAAGTGTCCGGTCTGGTATGAGGTGATTGAAAAGTTTGTGAGGAAGCATGATTTACTGAGTGTGCCGATGAATGATTTTAGAATGGCTAAGAAGGTGATGAAAATAATACATAAGAATGATGTGGAGAGTAATATTGTGGGTTTGAGAGGAAATGAAGTCTCGGTTGCATGGAAGAGTTTGGGAACGCATGGGATGTCTAATAGACAGAGGGATATTGTATGGATGTCCTTGCACAATATTTTGCCTGTGCGACAGGTTCAGAAGAGACGAGGTCTGACCAGAACGGAAGTGTGCCCGAGAGAAGGTTGTGGTGGATGTGAGACTGTGTGGCATACTATGTGGGACTGTGATTACGCGTACAGTGTGTGGAAGTGTGTAGGTGGGTTGTGTAAGGAATTAGCGGGGGTGAGTTTTATTGACTGGCGTGTTGCAATGTTTGGAATTGGTGCATGTGGTCGTGTGAAAAATAGAATCCTATGGTTAATTATGACTTGTGTGATGCAGAGTTTGTGGGATGTGAGGAATTTAGGAATTTTCAAAGAGAAGCATTTATCTGTGAATAAGTGTGTCGGGCTGATCCTTTCTAGATTATACTTGATTTATAAATTAGATAGTGAAGGCGGTGGTGGTTCTGATGCAGAGGGCGTTTGGAAATTTAAAAAATGGCAGCACCTGATCAAATATCAGTGAATTTTAGTGATGTTTATTGATGTTTATGACGTCTTTTGTGTATACTTTTAGTTTGTTATGCTGAATTAAATATGAACCATGATGATGAGAGTTGAAACAACGACGTTTAAGTTGATGAGCTTATATTGAGTTGTTTATAACTAACCTGAATGGTTTTAAAAAAAAAAAAAAAATGTATTTCTATACATGTACTTCTATGCAGCCGCATATTTTCTGCGCCAGAGGGGGAAAGCCGACAGCCGGGGCCAATATTTCTAGCCTGGGAAGGGGTTAATACCCATGGATCTTCCCAGGCTATAAATATCAGCCCGCAGCTAGCCTTCACTGGCTATTAAAATAGGGGGACCCCCCAAAAAAAAATGACGTGGGGTCCCCCTATAATTTATAGCCAGAAAGGCTAGGCAGACAGCTGCGGGCTGATATTCATAGCCTAGGAAGGGGCCATGGATATTGGCGCCCCCCCTGGCTAAAAATACCAGCACCCAGCCGCCCCAGAATTGGCGCATCTGTACGATGCGCCAATTCCGGCACTTAGCCCCTCTCTTCCCACTCCACTGTAGCGGTGGGATATGGGGTAATAAGGAGTTAATATCACCTTGCTATTGTAAGGTGATATTAAGCCCGGTTAATAATAGAGAGGCGTCAATAAGACGCCTATCCATTATTAATCTTATATTAATAAAGGGTTAAAAAAAAACACACGCATAAGAATAAATTATTTTAATGAAATAAAACAACACGGTTTTCATTACTCTTTATTATACGCTCAGATCCAAGCGAAGCCGTCGATCTCCTGTAAAAAAACGTAAAAAAATAAAACAACCGTATACTCCCTGTCCGACGCAGTCCAATTAATAACGAGGGTCCCACGACGGTCTCCCCTATAGAACAGTGACATCAGGTGATGCCACTGTTCTGTAGGGCCTCCCAGTGATGCACTGACAGGAGACAATGGCTCCTGCAGTGCATCACTGAGTTCATTCTCTCACTTTATGGCAATGCTGCGTGGGAATTTTCTCACCCAGCATTGCCGTGAGAGAATGAACTGTCGTGAAGTCATTCTCTCCCGGCGGCAGAGGCAGAGCAGTACAGATCGATGGCGTCGGGGAAGAGGTGAGTATGTGCTCTATGTTATGTGTTGTATGTCATATGTTCTGTATGTCATGTGTATGTTATATGTTCTGTATGTCATGTGTATGTTATATGTTGTATGTCATGTATGTTATATGTTGTATGTCATGTGTATGTTCTGTATGTCATGTGTATGTTATATGTCATGTATGTTATATGTTGTATGTCAGTATGTTATATTGTTGTCATGTAGTTTATGTTGTATGTCATTGTATGTTATATGTTGTATGTCATGTGTATGTTATATGTTCTGTATGTCATGTGTATGTTATTGTTCTGATGTCATGTTATGATTTCTGTATGTCATGTGTATGTTATATGTTGTATGTCATGTATGTTATATGTTGTATGTCATGTATGTTATAACATACATGACATGCAGAACATATATGTTGTATGTCATGTGTATGTTATATGTTCTGTATGTCATGTGTATGTTATATGTTCTGTATGTCATGTATGTTATATGTTCTGTATGTCATGTATGTTATATGTTGTATGTCATGTATGTTATATGTTCTGTATGTCATGTATGTTATATGTTATGTGTATGTTATATGTTCTGTATGTCATGTATGTTATATGTTGTATGTCATGTGTATGTTATATGTTGTATGTCATGTATGTTATATGTTGTATGTCATGTGTATGTTATATGTTCTGTATGTCATATATGTTATATGTTGTATGTCATGTGTATGTTATATGTTGTATGTCATGTATGTTATATGTTGTATGTCATGTGTATGTTATATGTTGTATGTCATGTATGTTATATGTTGTATGTCATGTGTATGTTATATGTTGTATGTCATGTATGTTATATGTTGTATGTCATGTATGTTATATGTTGTATGTCATGTGTATATTATATGTTGTATGTCATGTGTATGTTATATGTTGTATGTCATGTGTATGTTATATGTTGTATGTCATGTGTATGTTATATGTTGTATGTCATGTATGTTATATGTTCTGTATGTCATGTATGTTATATGTTGTATGTCATGTGTTATATGTTGTATGTCATGTGTATGTTATATGTTCTGTATGTCATGTATGTTATATGTTGTATGTCATGTATGTTATATGTTGTATGTCATGTGTATGTTATATGTTCTGTATGTCATGTATGTTATATGTTGTATGTCATGTGTATGTTATATGTTCTGTATGTCATGTATGTTATATGTTGTATGTCATGTGTATGTTATATGTTGTATGTCATGTGTGTTATATGTTCTGTATGTCATGCATGTTATATGTTGTATGTCATGTGTATGTTATATGTTCTGTATGTCATGTATGTTATATGTTCTGTATGTCATGTGTATGTTATATGTTGTATGTCATGCATGTTTATGTTGTATGTCATGTATGTTATATGTTGTATGTCATGTATGTTATATGTTCTGTATGTCATGTGTATGTTATATGTTCTGTATGTCATGTATGTTATATGTTGTATGTCATGTGTATGTTATATGTTCTGTATGTCATGTATGTTATATGTTGTTATGTCATGTGTATGTTATATGTTGTATGTCATGTATGTTATATGTTGTATGTCATGTATGTTATATGTTCTGTATGTCATGTATGTTATATGTTGTATGTCATGTATGTTATATGTTGTATGTCATGTATGTTATATGTTGTATGTCATGTATTTTTTTTTTTACATTCAGCACATTAGCCGGATGATGGGCCTACTACTGTCCCATCATTGGCTAATGTGTCAGTCACTGTCACAGACATCGCCGGATGGGACTTGTAGTCCCATCCGACGATGCCTGCATACACGGAGACACGCACACAGGCCCACACACCGCCGCACATACACAGCCCCGCACACCGATCGCGCACACAGCCCCACACACCGATCGCGCACACAGCACCGCACACAGCCCCACACACCGATCGCGCACACAGCCCCGCACACCGATCACGCAGACACCGGCACACCGATCACCGCCCACACACATAGCGCCGCACACTATACACGCCCACGCACCGCCCACACACTTCCCTCCTCCCGAACTGCAGCGGTTTCACCCGCAGCAAACCCGCAGATCTTTTTGAGATCTGCGGTTTTGCTGCGGAAGTGCCCGACTCAATGCAAGTCAATGGGCGCCGAACCGCTGCAGTTCCGCACAAAGAATTGACATGCTGCGGAAAATAAAACGCGGCTAAACCGCACGTTTTTTTCCGCAGCATGTGCACAGCAGACATGCGGTTCCCATTAGATTACATTGCATGTGCACTGTGCTGCGGGTTGGATGCGTTTCCGCTGCGTTAGAAAACGCAGCGGAAACCCATCTAAAACCGCAATGTGTGAACGGGGCCGCTTCTAAATGCGCGGCTTTCAATCCCAAATGTGCGCTCCTGAATGCGCGCCTTCCAACGTCCAAGCCCGAGCGCGCTCCTAAACCCACCGCCTGGCCCGAGCGCGCGCGCTCTTAAATCCACCGCCTGGCCCGAGCGCGCTCCTAAATCCACCGCCTCCCGCAGCTCCCAAAGACCAATCAGCGCACAATCAGGGCAAGACTGCCACTCCCATGACACGCCCACTGCAAGATTCACCTTCGAAGAGCAAACTCGCCCCCCGGGGATGAGGAGGGTGGCCCAGGAGATCGCGGTATGCGTAAGCCCTGAACGCATACCGCGATCTCCGACACAACTTACCGATCCGGTGTGCCGGCGCCGCGTTCTCTTGCTGGGATGGATGTCAGGAGAGGGCGGGTTGTGGCGCAGGAATCGGCATGCCCAGTGCGCGCCTTCCGGCGCCATATTGTGGAAGACACTGCAGTGTGTCTTCAAGAAAATGGCGCCAGAAAGGAAGGACTGCGCAGGCGCCGATATCGCCGTCATCGGCGCATGCCCAGTCCGCGCTTTCCGGCGCCATTTTCTTGAAGACACACTGCAGTGTCTTCAAGAAAATGCTTTATGCGGCTTTAAGTCTCCTCATCTGCATGCTTAGCATGTTGATCTCCGCAAGGAGTGACGATATTTCTTGGACAATGGTCTGACGCCTCTCACACAGCCAAACCAGATCTCCGCTTTGCACTGACGAGGTGCAAAGTGTCCTGGATACCTTGAGTGCTGTCTCTTGGCCTTCCGGCATCGCCACTTCGGTGGCTTAAGCCGGTTGCTGCTTTAGGGAGATAGCCAGGAAGATACAGGGAGAAGATCCTTGGAGTTGTGGACGATGGGAGTCCGACTTCAATTCTCTGGGACCGGTGATAGCCGGGTCAAAAATGGATTCCGGATTGAAATCGCTGAAGATAAGAAGTTGCATTTTTCCCTGGGATATTTGGTCAACATGGTGTTTTATGACATCCTGAAGATTCGGAAGTCCGATATAATATGCCTGCAGGAGTTCAGGAGGGAAGGCAGGTATGTGCTGGTGCTATCTTCTATGGCGGCTTGCCAGAATTTGTTTACTGCCCTGAAAAATGGAGTTGCAAATCCTTTGCTGGAAGGACTTACCTTTACTGTGCTATACTCTAAGGGGGATATCCCACTTGTGGTTTTCATGCACAACCCTTTTGTTTCCCTGGAGGACATTACTTTATTTTTGAAAAGACATTGCATTTATGTTCAGTACTCCCACAGGGTCCTGAATGGAGAAGGGCTCTGGACCGGGAAGTACAAATTTTTTGTGAGATTTGGGATGGATCCCCAAGGCCCGGGAGGCATCCATTACCCCCCTCTTAATTTTTCAATTGGGAAAAATAGTGGTTTTTTGTTTTTTCCAGATGCCCCACTGTATTGCAGGAGGTGTAAAAATTTCGGGCATACCCAGGATAGTTGCAAGGACATGCCAACTTGTAGGAATTGCAATGGTTCCGGCCATATGGCAAAAGACTGCACAAATCCTGTTATGTGTAATGCTTGTGGTGAGGAGGGCCATAAGTATCGGGATTGTAAGGCCAGGATCAGTCCTAGGTCTTACGCTGAGGTCACAGGTGGGGCAGCTGCGCCCCCTGCTGCTGTTGTTGACATTCCACAGGTTACAGACCCGGATCTTATTGAGGAACCTGAAATCATGGATGCACATGAGGAGGCCCTGCCCGAAACGGAGACTCCCAGCCCAGAGGTGGCAGTTTTGGAACTTGCTGAGGTTGAATGTGAGCTCCCTCATCAGTCTGATGTCTGTGGGGAGGGGGAGTTGGAGGGTTCTCTTGGTAATACCCCCAGTATATCTTGGTTAGCTACTGAGGAGGAGTTGACCAGTTGTGGAGATCAAGGTGACTTCACTCTTGCAAGGCCCTCTGAGGAGGAGGAGGAGCCTGGAACTTCCTGTAAAAAGCCCAGAACGGATTGGGCGGACGCCGGTGAAGATTGTTTAAGTCCGGTGAGTGAACGTAGTTACCCTCAGAATGTCTTCTCTCCTGACACCAATGTTTTTTTAGGCATTCCCGCAGACGTAAACAGATTCGGGGAGTTGCAGTTCCAGATGGAAGACGAAAACGGCTGAAGAAGAAGTGGCCTGTTTGTCGTCATGTAAATAACACCATCATGTTATGGCTCCCCAAGCTGGTTGGGGCATTGCGTCCCTCAATGTCAGACAAATTAGATCTAAATCCAGGAGGGCAGTCGTCCTAGATTACATTAAACAGATGAATGCTCACATCTTTTGTCTTCAGGAATGTGGGATTGAGGACGCTCCAAGCGATAAGGACTGGCCTTACGGTCAGCATGTATGGTCTGGCTCATGTGTTAATAGGAATGATGGTGTAGGGATATTAATGGGTAACAGGGAGATTAGTTTAGATAGCTACACGGTGGTAGAGGTGGGTAGATGTATAATTGCACATGTTAGCTATAGGGGGTGGCGGGCTAGAATTATTAATGTGTACTGTCCATCAGGAAAGGATGGGAAAAAGGAGCGTCTGGCTCTTTTGGAAAAATTAAGTTTGTTTCTTCCAGGCAAAATGCCTACAGTTTTAGTTGGAGACTTTAATTGCATCACAGAAGGGAATTGTGACATAACTGGTAAAAAGTTATCCAATCTTATTTCTGATTTTTCCCTTCTAGATGCTGCTGCTCTGAAATTTGGCATCCCACCACCGCCAACATACCATGCTGATAGGGGTGGTATTGCATCCAGAATAGACAAAATGTTGTTTTCCAAAAATATGTTGTGTATGAATTTTGAACAAAATGCTGTACCTTTTTCTGATCATGAGTGTTTGAGAGGTGTGTTTAGTGCGATTGATGACCGTGTGTATGGTGGTGGGGTTTGGAAGCTGAACGTTAGGTTGTTAGAAGATGAGGATGTGATGAATGAATTAAAAATAAAGTATAAAGAGTGGAGAGTATGTAAGAGGAATTTTGCGTGTGTGCTGGAATGGTGGGACTGGGTTAAGGTGTGTTGCAAAAAATTCTTCAAAAAATGGGGCTATAAAAAAGCTGCTATTTATCGGGAAAGATTTAATGATTTAAACAGGCGTATAGACTGGTTAAGGAAGTGTGGAGAAAGTGGGATGGATGTGTCTGATGAGC
Source organism: Oophaga sylvatica (assembly GCA_033576555.1). Taxonomy (NCBI): domain Eukaryota; kingdom Metazoa; phylum Chordata; class Amphibia; order Anura; family Dendrobatidae; genus Oophaga; species Oophaga sylvatica. The sequence continues at coordinate 7,255 of JARQOD010007360.1, read as the reverse complement.
TGGCTGAGACAAAGAGTGAACTAAAGCGTGTTATGGATGCGAAAGGTAAGGAAATCATCTATCGCACCAAAATAGAACATCTTGAGAAAGATGAAAAGTGCACAAGGTTCTTTTTTAAGAAAATGAATGGGAGAAAGGTTGATATGGATAAAGTCCTGGATAGGAACGGTTTGTGTGTGTCAGGTGAGAATGTGATAAAGGAGGTGAATAGGTTCTACAGCAAGTTATATGATAAAAAATGGATTGACTCTGGTCTTGTTTCAGAAGTGCTGAATGGGTTAGAAAACAAGTTGGGTAGTGAAGATTGTGATATTTTGAATGAGGACGTGATTATGGATGAAGTAGAAAACGTGATGAAGAGTGCTAAAAAGAATAAGACACCAGGGAAAGACGGATTGCCGGTAGAATTCTATGTGAAAGCGTGGGATTTCCTGGGTGCTGATTTGACTGAGATATGTAAGTACATGTGGGAGAATGGTAAGTTGTGTGAATCAATGAAGGAGGGGGTGGTTGTGCTTGTGTATAAGAAAGGTGAGAGAAAGTGTTTAGAGAATTGGAGACCTATAACGCTGCTGAATGCAGATTACAAAATCTATAGCAAATTGTTGGCGAATCGTATGCGTGAGGTGATTGGTAATGTTGTGGATGAGGATCAGGTGTGTGCGGTGCCTGGGAGAAGTATGAGTGATAACTTATTGTTATTAAGGGATTTGATTGGGGACTGCATGGGAAGGAAACAGAAGTGTATGGTTCTGACAATTGATTTTGAGAAAGCGTTTGATAGGGTCTCGCATGTGTTTTTGTTTAAAGTTCTGGAGAGAATGGGATTTCCTAAAAAATTTGTGAATGGGTTAATGTCTTTGTATGATTGTGTGTCAAGTGAGTTTCTTGTTAATGGATGGTTGAGTGAGAAAGTGAATATTATGTCTGGTGTAAGGCAGGGGTGTCCCATGTCCCCTGTCTTATTTGTATGTGTGATTGAACCTTTGTTGTGCTTGGTGAGACGTGATAAAGTGGTGCGAGGTTTGTTGGTACCAGGGAGTGGTGGAAAGCATGTGAAAGTTCTTGGATATATGGATGATGTTGTGGTTGTGAGTGAAAGTGTTGCGTCTATGAGTAGAGTTAAGTTGCTTTTGGAGTTTTTCTGTGGTGCGTCTGGTTTTAGAGTGAATTGGAATAAATGTAGTTTTAAATGTTTTGGGGATGATGGGGTTAAAATGGAGGGGGTTAAATGTGAGGAGGGTGCTCTCAAAGTGCTGGGAGTATTATTTAATAAGGAGCTGGAAGGTAAGGAGAGCTGGGAGGAGTGTGGATTGCGCATAGAGCGTAAGTTAAATTTTTGGCGACTGAGAGACTTGACCTTGAGTGGTAAGATTTTGGTCATAAAAGCGGTGATTCTTCCGATTCTGCTTTTTATTGCAACAGTTTTTCCACCGTCTAATAGGAAAATAAAAAGAGTGGAAAAGTTAGTTTTTACTTTTTTCTGGAGTAGTAAAATAGAAAAACTTAAGAGAGAAAGTCTTTTTAAGGCATGTCACCATGGTGGCATGGCCTTTCCAAACATTGAGATTTTTCTGGGGCTTCAGTATATCAAAACGGTAGTTATTTTGTTGAATAAAGGAAATAAAGGAGCTTATATGGCAAGATATTCTGCTGGTTGGATGTTGTATGGCTTGTGTTGGAGAAAGAGGGATGCTAGAGTGCCTGTTGCTTTCAAGTGTCCGGTCTGGTATGAGGTGATTGAAAAGTTTGTGAGGAAGCATGATTTACTGAGTGTGCCGATGAATGATTTTAGAATGGCTAAGAAGGTGATGAAAATAATACATAAGAATGATGTGGAGAGTAATATTGTGGGTTTGAGAGGGAATGAAGTCTCGGTTGCATGGAAGAGTTTGGGAACGCATGGGATGTCTAATAGACAAAGGGATATTGTATGGATGTCCTTGCACAATATTTTGCCTGTGCGACAGGTTCAGAAGAGACGAGGTCTGACCAGAACGGAAGTGTGCTCGAGAGAAGGTTGTGGTGGATGTTAGACTGTGTGGCATACTATGTGGGACTGTGATTACGCGTACAGTGTGTGGAAGTGTGTAGGTGGGTTGTGTAAGGAGTTAGCGGGGGTGAGTTTTATTGACTGGCGTGTTGCAATGTTTGGAATTGGTGCATGTGGTCGTGTGAAAAATAGAATCCTATGGTTAATTATGACTTGTGTGATGCAGAGTTTGTGGGATGTGAGAAATTTAGGAATTTTCAAAGAGAAGCATTTATCTGTGAATAAGTGTGTCGGGCTGATCCTTTCTAGATTATACTTGATTTATAAATTAGATAGTGAAGGCGGTGGTGGTTCTGATGCAGAGGGCGTTTGGAAATTTAAAAAATGGCAGCACCTGATCAAATATCAGTGAATTTTAGTGATGTTTACTGATGTTTATGACGTCTTTTGTGTATACCTTTGGTTTGTTATGCTGAATTAAATATGAACCATGATGATGAGAGTTGAAACAACGACGTTTAAGTTGATGAGCTTATATTGAGTTGTTTATAACTAACCTGAATGGTTTTAATAAAAAAAAAAAAAAAAAAGAAACACAGTGTCTGCAAATTGAGATTCTGGTTTGGCTATTATCCTAGGTCATGTGATAAGGCTCGTTAAAGGGTCGACATTGACTTGTAGGATTGCTACCTTCCAAAAGGTGGCACTAGAGTTCTAGCTCTCTTCCTCTCTGAAGAGACAATTTTGCATAATTAGCATATTTCCCAGAGGAGCATTGCGGCTTTAAGTCTCCTCATCTGCATGCTTAGCATGTTGATCTCCGCAAGGAGTGACGATATTTCTTGGACAATGGTCTGACGCCTCTCACACAGCCAAACCAGATCTCCGCTTTGCACTGACGAGGTGCAAAGTGTCCTGGATACCTTGAGTGCTGTGTCTTGGCCTTCCGGCATCGCCACTTCGGTGGCTTAAGCCGGTTGCTGCTTTAGGGAGATAGCCAGGAGGATTCAGGGAGAAGATCCTTGGAGTTGTGGACGATGGGAGTCCGACTTCAATTCTCTGGGACCGGTGATAGCCGGGTCAAAAATGGATTCCGGATTGAAATCGCTGAAGATAAGAAGTTGCATTTTTCCCTGGGATATTTGGTCAACATGGTGTTTTATGACATCCTGAAGATTCGGAAGTCCGATATAATATGCCTTCAGGAGGGAAGGCAGGTATGTGCTGGTGCTATCTTCTATGGCGGCTTGCCAGAATTTGTTTACTGCCCTGAAAAATGGAGTTGTAAATCCTTTGCTGGAAGGACTTACCTTTACTGTGCCATACTCTAAGGGGGATATCCCACTTGTGGTTTTCATGCACAACCCTTTTGTTTCCCTGGAGGACATTACTTTATTTTTGAAAAGACATTGCATTTATGTTCAGTACTCCCACAGGGTCCTGAATGGAGAAGGGCTCTGGACCGGGAAGTACAAATTTTTTGTGAGATTTGGGATGGATCCCCAAGGCCCGGGAGGCATCCATTACCCCCCTCTTAATTTTTCAATTGGGAAAAATAGTGTTTTTTTGTTTTTTCCAGATGCCCCACTGTATTGCAGGAGGTGTAAAAATTTCGGGCATACCCAGGATAGTTGCAAGGACATGCCAACTTGTAGGAATTGCAATGGTTCCGGCCATATGGCAAAAGACTGCACAAATCCTGTTATGTGTAATGCTTGTGGTGAGGAGGGCCATAAGTATCGGGATTGTAAGGCCAGGATCAGTCCTAGGTCTTACGCTGAGGTCACAGGTGGGGTAGCTGCGCCCCCTGCTGCTGTTGTTGACATTCCACAGGTTACAGACCCGGTTCTTATTGAGGAACCTGAAATCATGGATGCACATGAGGAGGCCCTGCCCGAAACGGAGTCTCCCAGCCCAGAGGTGGCAGGTTTGGAACTTGCTGAGGTTGAATGTGAGCTCCCTCATCAGTCTGATGTCTGTGGGGAGGGGGAGTTGGAGGGTGCTCTTGATAATAGCCCCAGTATATCTTGGTTAGCTACTGAGGAGGAGTTGACCAGTTGTGGAGATCAAGGTGACTTCACTCTTGCAAGGCCCTCTGAGGAGGAGGAGGAGCCTGGAACTTCCTGTAAAAAGCCCAGAACGGATTGGGCGGACGCCGGTGAAGATTGTTTAAGTCCGGTGAGTGAACGTAGTTACCCTCAGAATGTCTTCTCTCCTGACACCAATGTTTTTTTAGGCATTCCCGCAGACGTAAACAGATTCGGGGAGTTGCAGTTCCAGATGGAAGACGAAAACGGCTGAAGAAGAAGTGGCCTGTTTGTCGTCATGTAAATAACACCATCATGTTATGGCTCCCCAAGCTGGTTGGGGCATTGCGTCCCTGAATGTTAGACAAATTAGATCTAAATCCAGGAGGGCAGTCGTCCTAGATTATATTAAACAGATGAATGCTCACATCTTTTGTCTTCAGGAATGTGGGATTGAGGACGCTCCAAGCGATAAGGACTGGCCTTACGGTCAGCATGTATGGTCTGGCTCATGTGTTAATAGGAATGATGGTGTAGGGATATTAATGGGTAACAGGGAGATTAGTTTAGATAGCTACACGGTGGTAGAGGTGGGTAGATGTATAATTGCACATGTTAGCTATAGGGGGTGGCGGGCTAGAATTATTAATGTGTACTGTCCATCAGGAAAGGATGGGAAAAAGGAGCGTCTGGCTCTTTTGGAAAAATTAAGTTTGTTTCTTCCAGGCAAAATGCCTACAGCTTTAGTTGGAGACTTTAATTGCATCACAGAAGGGAATTGTGACATAACTGGTAAAAAGTTATCCAATCTTATTTCTGATTTTTCCCTTCTAGATGCTGCTGCTCTGAAATTTGGCATCCCACCACCGCCAACATACCATGCTGATAGGGGTGGTATTGCATCCAGAATAGATAAAATGTTGTTTTCCAAAAATATGTTGTGTATGAATTTTGAACAAAATGCTGTACCTTTTTCTGATCATGAGTGTTTGAGAGGTGTGTTTAGTGCGATTGATGACCGTGTGTATGGGGGTGGGGTTTGGAAGCTGAACATTAGGTTGTTAGAAGATGAGGATGTGATGAATGAATTAAAAATAAAGTATAAAGAGTGGAGAGTATGTAAGAGGAATTTTGCGAGTGTGCTGGAATGGTGGGACTGGGTTAAGGTGTGTTGCAAAAAATTCTTCAAAAAATGGGGCTATAAAAAAGCTGCTATTTATCGGGAAAGATTTAATGATTTAAACAGGCGTATAGACTGGTTAAGGAAGTGTGGAGAAAGTGGGATGGATGTGTCTGATGAGCTGGCTGAGACAAAGAGTGAGTTAAAGCGTGTTATGGATGAGAAAGGGAAGGAAATCATCTATCGCACCAAAATAGAACATCTTGAGAAAGATGAAAAGTGCACAAGGTTCTTTTTTAAGAAAATGAATGGGAGAAAGGTTGATATGGATAAAGTCCTGGATAGGAACGGTTTGTGTGTGTCAGGTGAGAATGTGATAAAGGAGGAGAATAGGTTCTACAGCAAGTTATATGATAAAAAATGGATTGACTCTGGTCTTGTTTCAGAAGTGCTGAATGGGTTAGAAAGCAAGTTGGGTAGTGAAGAATGTGATATTTTGAATGAGGAAGTGATTATGGATGAAGTAGAAAACGTGATGAAGAGTGCTAAAAAGAATAAGACACCAGGGAAAGACGGATTGCCGGTAGAATTCTTTGTGAAAGCATGGGATCTTCTGGGTGCTGATTTGACTGAGATATGTAAGTACATGTGGGAGAATGGTAAGTTGTGTGAATCAATGAAAGAGGGGGTGGTTGTGCTTGTGTATAAGAAAGGTGAGAGAAAGTGTTTAGAGAATTGGAGACCTATAACGCTGCTGAATGCAGATTACAAAATCTATAGCAAATTGTTGGCGAATCGTATGCGTGAGGTGATTGGTAATGTTGTGGATGAGGATCAGGTGTGTGCGGTGCCTGGGAGAAGTATGAGTGATAACTTATTGTTATTAAGGGATTTGATTGGGGACTGCATGGGAAGGAAACAGAAGTGTATGGTTCTGACAATTGATTTTGAGAAAGCGTTTGATAGGGTCTCGCATGTGTTTTTGTTTAAAGTTCTGGAGAGAATGGGATTTCCTAAAAAATTTGTGAATGGGATAATGTCTTTGTATGATTGTGTGTCAAGCGAGTTTCTTGTTAATGGATGGTTGAGTGAGAAAGTGAATATTATGTCTGGTGTAAGGCAGGGGTGTCCCATGTCCCCTGTCTTATTTGTATGTGTGATTGAACCTTTGTTGTGCTTGGTGAGATGTGATAAAGTGGTGCGAGGTTTGTTGGTACCGGGGAGTGGTGGAAAGCATGTGAAAGTTCTTGGATATATGGATGATGTTGTGGTTGTGAGTGAAAGTGTTGCGTCTATGAGTAGGGTTAAGTTGCTTTTGGAGTTTTTCTGTGGTGCGTCTGGCTTTAGAGTAAATTGGAATAAATGTAGTTTTAAATGTTTTGAGGATGATAGGGTTAAAATGGAGGGGGTTAAGTGTGAGGAGGATGCTCTCAAAGTGCTGGGAGTATTATTTAATAAGGAGCTGGAAGGTAAGGAGAGCTGGGAGGAGTGTGGATTGCGCATAGAGCGTAAGTTAAATTTTTGGCGACTGAGAGACTTGACCTTGAGTGGTAAGATTTTGGTCATAAAAGCGGTGATTCTTCCGATTTTGCTTTTTATTGCAACAGTTTTTCCACCGTCTAATAGGAAAATAAAAAGAGTGGAAAAGTTAGTTTTTACTTTTTTCTGGAGTAGTAAAATAGAAAAACTTAAAAGAGAAAAAGTCTTTTTAAGGCATGTCACCATGGTGGCATGGCCTTTCCAAACATTGAGATTTTCCTGGGGCTTCAGTATATCAAAACGGTAGTTATTTTGTTGAATAAAGGAAATAAGGGAGCGTATATGGCAAATTATTCTGCTGGTTGGATGTTGTATGGCTTGTGTTGGAGAAAGAGGGATGCTAGAGTGCCTGTTGCTTTCAAGAGTCCGGTCTGGTATGAGGTGATTGAAAAGTTTGTGAGGAAGCATGATTACTGAGTGTGCCGATGAATGATTTTAGAATGGCTAAGAAGGTGATGAAAATAATACATAAGAATGATGTGGAGAGTAATATTGTGGGTTTGAGAGGGAATGAAGTCTCGGTTGCATGGAAGAGTTTGGGAACGCATGGGATGTCTAATAGACAAAGGGATATTG
>JARQOD010007359.1:0-39454 GCA_033576555.1 Oophaga sylvatica | reverse complement strand
TGTAGCATGTATGGGCTCCTTGCAGGTATAGATATAAGTCAGTACTGTAGAATGTATGGGCTCCTTGCAGGTATAGATATAAGTCAGTACTGTAGAATGTATGGGCTCCTTGCAGGTATAGATATAAGTCAGTACTGTAGAATGTATGGGCTCCTTGCAGGTATAGATTGAAGTCAGTACTGTAGCATGTATGGGCTCCTTGCAGGTATAGATTGAAGTCAGTACTGTAGAATGTATGGGCTCCTTGCAGGTATAGATATAAGTCAGTACTGTAGAATGTATGGGCTCCTTGCAGGTATAGATATAAGTCAGTACTGTAGAATGTATGGGCTCCTTGCAGGTATAGATATAAGTCAGTAATGTAGAATGTATGGGCTCCTTGCAGGTATAGATTGAAGTCAGTACTGTAGAATGTATGGGCTCCTTGCAGGTATAGATTGAAGTCAGTACTGTAGAATGTATGGGCTCCTTGCAGGTATAGATATAAGTCAGTACTGTAGAATGTATGGGCTCCTTGCAGGTATAGATTAAGTCAGTACTGTAGAATGTATGGGCTCCTTGCAGGTATAGATATAAGTCAGTACTGTAGAATGTATGGGCTCCTTGCAGGTATAGATATAAGTCAGTAATGTAGAATGTATGGGCTCCTTGCAGGTATAGATTGAAGTCAGTACTGTAGAATGTATGGGCTCCTTGCAGGTATAGATTGAAGTCAGTACTGTAGCATGTATGGGCTCCTTGCAGGTATAGATGAAGTCAGTACTGTAGAATGTATGGGCTCCTTGCAGGTATAGATATAAGTCAGTACTGTAGAATGTATGGGCTCCTTGCAGGTATAGATATAAGTCAGTACTGTAGAATGTATGGGCTCCTTGCAGGTATAGATTGAAGTCAGTACTGTAGAATGTATGGGCTCCTTGCAGGTATAGATTGAAGTCAGTACTGTAGCATGTATGGGCTCCTTGCAGGTATAGATATAAGTCAGTACTGTAGAATGTATGGGCTCCTTGCAGGTATAGATTGAAGTCAGTACTGTAGCATGTATGGGAACTCTGGTATGTGTTTATTAATGAGGACATGAGAATACTAATATTATTGTAGTTATATCCATTAGGTATATTTTATATTAGTAAAGAAATCCCAATGTATGGTCTCCTTCCAGGTCCCATGCATTGTAGCTGGTTCTCTGGTGAAGACACTAGAATGTATGGGCCCCTGTCAGGTATAATCTGTGGAAAAAGAAGGATTTAGCAGAAGGCAAATGAAAGGATGTTGAAGTGACTGCACTTTTGGAGGAGGATAATATTTTTTCCCTGTAACAAGGCAGGCACTCTTCATTTTAAGTGCTTCCCCGTCCACCACAGCCACTGCTGAACGATCTTTCAGTACCCTTCGAAGGGTAAAGACCTGGCTCAGAAGTACAATGGCAGAGGACAGACTGGGTTGTGTTTGATGAGCGTCCATCGGAAATTCTTCAAGGAAAATCAGGACTGGATTGAAACGAAAGTTTTGAACAAGTTTTCTTCAAACCCAAGAAAAATGATATTAGTATAAGACGTGTAATTAGAATAAAAATCTAAATTTTTTTGCAAATAATTGTAATAACTAATAAAGCACTGCTATAATTATATATAATTGTCGTAAAATTTTCGTTTCATTCACCTTTTTTGTTCTAAAATTTTACAACCTGATCGACCATGGCTTGCCCCCCTTTAGTTTTGATCCTGGGGTACACCCATGGGCCGAACCCCAGGCACAGTGTCTGCAGGTGACACCACTGCTTCTTCCACAGTTGTGCATGCAAGCCAATCCCGATGCCTCCTGCCCTGCACCTGTCGTTGCCCACACTCAACTAGCACCATCATCAAGCACGTCCACGTCCCAGCGTAGCCTTCAGTTGTCCATACCTCAGCCACCGGATTGCAAGCGGAAATACGCAGCCAATGCCCCACAGGCCACACTACTAAATTCACACATTTCTCGTCTGCTTGCGCTCGAAATGTTTCCTTTTAGGCTCGTGGAGATGGAAGCTTTCCGCAACCTGATGGCAGTGGCCGTCCCAAGGTACTCAGTCCAGAGCCGCCACTATTTCTCCAGTGTGTGGTCCCAGCATTACACAAGGAGATGTCCCACAACATTACCTGTGCCCTCAACAATGCTGTTACTGGGAAAGTCCACCTAACCACGGACACGTGGACAAGTGCTTGTGGGCAGGGACGGTACATCTCGCTGATGGCATACTGGATTAACATAGTGGAAGCCGGGACCCAGTTAGACCCTGTGATAGACCACGTCCTCCCGAAGCCGAGGATTGCGGGCCCTACTTCAATCAGGGTTGCCCCCACAGTCTACAGCTCCTGCACCTCCTCTTCTTTAGCCTACATCTCCGAAATGACCACATCAGTCACAAGCTGGAAGCACTGCACCACTGCCTCAGATAGGTGACAACAGGCTGGGCTGAAACTAATATGCTAAGGTGACAAACTACAATGCTGAAGAGTTGTGGACAGCTCTGAACCTACAGCCAAGTATGGTTGTGTGTGACAATGGCCGGAACTTGGTGGCGGCCCTGAGGCGAGCTTACACACATATCATGCCTGGCCCATGTGCTTAATCTCGTTGTTCAACGGTTTCTCAAAAGCTACCCAGAGCTGCCGGATCTGCTTGTGAAAGTACGCCACTTGTGTGTCCACTTTAGAATGTCAGCTACAGCTGCCCTTTGTGTGCTTCAGCAGAGTTTGCAGTTTCCGGCTTACCGACTGGTGTGTGATGTCCCCACGCGTTAGAACTAGTGTTGAGCATTCCGATACCGCAACTATCGGGTATCGGCCGATATTCGCTGTATCGGTATTCCGATACTGAGTTCCGATACTTTTGCTATATCGTATTCCGGAATCGGAAGTTCCCATAATTCTCTGAGAGGCAGTGTGATTTTATTCAGCCAATGAGGAATCCTAAGAAGTGTGGGCACATCCTGTAATGCTGCGGTCATGTTAACTAATGGCATGGCTGTGATTGGCTGCTGAAATGATGTCAGAATGCACTATAAAAGGCGCCGCCGCCATTTTAGCTTTACTGTGCTATGAATAAAGTTAGGGACAGAACGCTGCTCTTCTGACTCTGAGGGACAGTTACAGATAGCGTTTTTGTGAATTGCTGTGTAGGCAGGCTATTTGAGAAACCGCTGTGTAAATCATCCTTTTTCCTTGCAGTGTTGTTTTCACAGCTCTGTGCAAGGTCTGTGTTTGTGAGTGCAGGTGACGCTGCAGTTTGCTCTGCATCCAACGCTGTTTGTAGTCATATGCACGTGTCACTCACAGACTCTTTTTTTTTTTCTTTAGGGTAATTGGTGCTGCTCCATTCAATTGAAATTATAGTGTTACGCGCTTCCATCCGTATCCAATACATTGGTTGCAAACACTATAGAAGTACACAAAGGAGCCTTTCAGAGATAGTGAACAGTTGTGTGCAGTGTTCACTCTAGTCTGTGAGGTTTTTTTTTTTTTGAGTGCAGATCACACTCCAGTTAGTTCTTCAACCAGTGCTGGTTTTAGTCTGCTGAGCGTGTGTCACTGCCTCATCCTTGACATTTTTGTCTAATTGGTGCTGCTCCATTCTATTTCAAAAAACTCAAATCTATTAGTGTGACGCGCTTCCATCGTATACAATACATTGGTTGCAAACACTATACAAGTACACAAAGGAGCCTTTCAGAGCTAGTGAACAGTTGTCTGCAGTGTTCACGGCAGTCTGTGGGGTTTCTTTGTTTGAGTGCAGATCACGCTACAGTTAGTTCTTCAACCACTGCTGGTTTTAGTCTGCTGAGCGTGTTGTTGTGAATCGGCTAGAAATGAGTTCTGAGCAAAAGCTCCCTCTGGTGGTTACAAACGGTACTGGACTGTCCAGTGAAGATTGTGAGGATTGGGAATCAGGTGTTACTGACTGGTCTTATATAAGGGAGTCGCCTTCCCATCAGGGTTGCCGGTGATCAATTGTTCTAGTCTCAATCCTTGATTCCTTTGTAGCCTGCTGTGTCGTGTCTGCATCTCCTGCTAAACAGATAAGACATTTTCTTCTTTTTGTTTTTGTGCTTGATTTTTGCATTTTGTCCTGCACTTCTGTGGGGGCCTTCAGGGTCCCCTCCGGGGGCTTTTGCCCTCTCAGTTTTGTTCAGCCACTGATGTTTGTACATTTGCTTTTTCCAGTTTTTTCAGTGGCTGCTGTTTTGATTTTGTTACACCAGAGAACTAATTTAGGTGGTAGAGGTCGTGTGATCTCAGGTGTTTTTGAAATTAGTAGAGTTGGTGCTTTTCACGGTTTTTTGGGATTGCAGTAAGTGCCCTTCCTATCCTTTTCTATTTAGCAAGTTTGGGCCCCAACGTTTGCTCATACTATTTTCTGTCTGTGTCAGTATTTCTTCTTGTCTAACCGCCATTACATGTTTGGGGGCTTTCTATGTTCTTTGGGGATCTGCTCCGGGGCAGATAGCTTTCCTCTTTCTATCTTTAGGTGTAGTTAGTTTCTCAGGCTGTGACGAGGCGTCTAGGACCAACGTAGGAACGCTCCACGGCTGTAATGTATGTAGTACAGTTCATATAGCGTCTTGTGCTTGGGTGCGATGAAAATACATGAGACACAGGTTTGATATAGAAGGTCTTGTATTACTTCATACAAGTGGCAAAAATAGTCACACAGTTTGCAGATACAGAAGCAGGAGACACAGCAGGTCAGAGTAACTTAAGCTCAGCAATCACTCTCCACAACAGGTTCAGGATCTTCTTCTCTGTTACCGTAAGTCCATGCAAACGTGGATCTTTCAAAGAGCAGGGTTCCAGAGTCCACAAGTGTTCCAAAGTTCCTCAGTAGGGAATAGCTGGAGTACAAAGTCCAAGGCTTCCAGGAGTCAGGTCACAGGCTCACTGCAGGCTTGATTCTGAAGCACTGATTGCTCAGCTGTGGCTGCTTAAGAAGCAAGAGGGAGAGAATCAGGGCGGGAACATGAAAGCTGGGAACTCCATATTGACTGAGGGCAAGATAGCTGCAGCAAGACAGAAAGCAAAATGGCTGACGGAAAAACTGAGTTTCAAGAACATGTACAAAGAACCTTACATTACTCCCCCCTTAGGGACAACCTCCGGATGGCCTCAGACCAGGCTTGTCTGGGTACCTCTGATGAAACTGGCGGAGCAAACGAGGAGCATTAACGTTATTGACTGGTTCCCATGAGTTGTCCTCCACTGGGTAGCCCTGCCATTTAATCAAATATTGTAACTGATTTCTGTATAACCTGGAATCTAGAATCCTTTCCACCACAAATTCTTCCTGACCATCGACTAGCACTGGGTCAGGGCAAGGAGAAGAACGTCCAGGAAACGTATTGGGTGTTGCAGCCTTTAGTAGGGATACATGAAAGACAGGCTGGATTCTCATAGTTCTGGGCAGTTGAAGACGACAAGCAACGGCACTTATAATTTTACTGATTTTATAGGGTCCAATGTACTTATGTCCCAACTTAGACGATGGAATCCTTAACTTAAGATTTCTGGTTGACAGCCAGACCAGGTCTCCTACCTTGAAAGCTGGTGCAGGTTTACGAAATTTATCTGCTGCTTTCTTGTACCTTTCCTGAGCCAATTCCAGATTCTCCTTCAGAAGATCCATATTCTTCTGTAAAGACGTGATTCTTTCAGCCACTGCTGGCAAAGGTGTTTCTATGGGAAATCGTGGAAGAATGTTAGGATGATAACCTAAATTGGAGAAAAAAGGAGACTGCTTAGTGGAGGCGCTCTGAGAGTTGTTATAAGAGAACTCAGCCAATGGAAGTAGATCCACCCAATCATCCTGTAGGTGGCAGATAAAGCAGCGGAGATACTGCTCCAGGGTTTGATTGGTTCGTTCGGTCTGTCCATTAGTCTGGGGATGAAAAGCAGAAGAAAGGTTTACTTTAATGTCCAATGCGGCACAGAAATTCTGCCAAAACCTTGAAGTGAATTGGACCCCTCGATCCGAAATAACCTCATCCGGTACTCCATGTAAACGAAACACATTCTTAATCATCAAATCTGATGTCTGTTTTGCAGTGGGTAAGCGACACAAGGGATAAAATGAGCTGCCTTTGTTAAACGATCAACCACCACTAGAATGGTGTTCTTCCCTTGAGAGGCTGGTAACTCCACAATGAAATCCATAGAAATGGATCCCCACGGGCGGGACGGGGTGGGAAGAGGTTGTAACAGACCAGTTGGTGAGGAGCGAGGTGTTTTACATCTTGCACAGACTTCACATGAAGTGACATAGTTCAAAACATCTTTCCTGCAAGTGGGCCACCAAAAGAAACGAGAAAGAAATTCCTGTGTCTTTAGAATTCCTCTATGCCCAGCTATCTTGGAATCGTGGATGAATTGCAATACTCTCAATCTGACTGTTTCAGGAATATACAGACGTTGTCCCTGAATCCATACACCATTCTTAAAGACAAGACTTACGTCCCTTGGAGGTTGTGCCAACAAGGAATCCGCATGGTATGCTTCCTTGATGTCCTTAAGTAGGTCTTGATTATGAATCACTCCCAGGAATCTAGAGTCAGGAAGAATAGTCTTAGGAGGAGCAAGTGGACGGATCTCTGCTGAATGAATCCTAGAGAGTGCATCAGCCTTTCATTGCGCGATCCTGGTCTATAAGAAATGACAAAATTAAATTGGTTTAAGAAAAGATTCCAGCGAGCCTGGCGAGGAGTCAGGCATTTAGCCGACCTGATAAATTCAAGGTTACGATGGTCTGTCAGGACGACTATTTGCTGTGCAGCTCCCTAAAGAAGGTGTCTCCATTCTTTGAAGGCGGCAATAATGGCCAACAATTCTCTATTGCCCACATCGTAGTTCCTCTCAGCCGAAGACAACTGCTGGGAAAAGAAGGCACAGGGATGCAATACATTCTTCTCACCTGTTCTCTGAGAGAGTATAGCTCCAACGGCACAGTCTGAAGCATCCACCTCTATTATGAAGACAAGTTCGGGGTTGGGATGTACTAAGATAGGTGCGGTGGTAAATTTATCTTTTAGACGGGAAAATGCTTCCTGGGCTTGGGGAGTCCAGGAGAACCTAGACTCTTTCCGGGTAAGTTGGGTGATAGGCGACACTACCTCAGAGAAATTCCTAATGAAACGTCTATAGAAGTTGGCAAACCCGATGAAGCGCTGCACCTCCTTCACATTTCTAGGAATTGGCCAATCCTTGATGGCTTGGGTCTTGCTTCCATCCATACTAATTCCTTGTGTAGACAGTACATACCCCAGAAATTGAATTTCGGTCCTATGGAATTCACACTTTTCAAGTTTGATGTAAAGATGGTTTCGTCTTAGACGTTCCAAGACCATTCTCACATGTCCATGATGTTCCTCTGTGGAGTTAGAAAAAATTAGAATATCATCCAAATAAATCACCACGAATGTATCTAGGAGATCCCTGAAGATGTCATTCACCAAGTGTTGAAAAGTGGCTGGGGCGGTACTCAGACCAAAAGGCATAACTAGATATTCAAAGTGTCCATAGCGTGACCTGAATGCAGTCTTCCATTCATCCCCAGGTCTAATACGGACCAAGTTATAGGCCCCACGGAGATCCAGTTTAGAGAAAATTTTGGCATGCCGCACTCTCTCCAATAACTCAGGGATTAAAGGCAAAGGATAACGGTTTCTAATAGTAACCTTATTGAGTTCCCTATAGTCTACGCAGGGTCTCAGAGATCCATCTTTCTTTTTCACAAAGAAGATGGGTGCACCTGCAGGAGATGAAGAGGGGCGTATGAAGCCCTTGGCTAGATTTTCGTCTATGTAATCCTTTAAAGCCTTTAGTTCGGGCCCCGCCAGGGGGTAGATCTTACCAAAAGGTATCTCTGCTCCAGGCAATAATTCAATTGGACAATCATATGGACGGTGAGGGGGAAGCTGGTCAGCGTTCTTCTTGTCACATAAATCCACATAGTCCTGGTATACAGCTGGTAGTTCAGGGACTGACATGGTTCCTTTAGGAACAGAGCAAGCTGAAACTTCTGGACTCATCTTTTTCTCTGGAAAGTGTAATTCCTTGGTCTCCCAGTTAATGGTAGGATTCTGAGCCTGCAGCCATGGTAGCCCTAGAATAATGGGAAAGTGGGGAGAAGAGATAAGCATAAAGGACAGTTTCTCTTGATGATCTTTACCCATAAGGACCTTCAAAGGCTTCGTTTCCTGATCCACTGGTCCAGAGGTCAGCAGGGAGCCATCCACAGTTTCCATCTGTACTGGAGTAGCCTTCTTCACTGAACGTATCCCTGTTTCAGAGCAAAGGAGACATCCATAAAATTTCCACTTGCCCCTGAGTCGAGCATAGCAGAGCTAGACACCCAGACTGAGTCAACCCAGAGTTTGATGGAAAGGAAGCAATGAGAATTGTTTTTCTTACAACTCAGCTGGGACACCGCTGAGGAAACTTGAAAAATTGCAGCGTTTACACAGTCATCGTCCTCAGAAGTAACGGAGTTTAAGTCCGAGAAATCAATATCTGTTGCTGCAGGTCTCTCTGGAGCCTGAGGCTCGGACCTGACAGATCTCCTCTCGCAACACTCACAATGAATGAGTGTTGCAGTAGTCCTACGAGAACGGCTGGGGCAGTTTATAATGAAGTGCCCTGACTTACCACAATAGAAACATAGATTTTCCTTAAAACGATGTTCTTTGCGTGCATCACTAACCTGTCGTTGTAAAGAGTCCACCTGCATGGGTTCAGGTTCAGGTTCCGTGTGATCCTACTCAAAGGTTCCTTAGCTGGGGAGGAAGGTAGGAAAAGGTTAGTGTGATTGCTTTCGAACCATCTTTCTTGCCTGCGTTCAGTCAGACGAGCATCAATACGGATGCAGTAGTTAATAAAGTCACCTAACGCAGTGGGAGGGTCGGCACGAGCAAGTTCGTCCTTAATCAATGGAGACAACCCTTTTCGAAAAATAGATTTTTTGGCGGAACTGTCCCAAGTGGTATCAAGGGCCCATCTCCTGAAATCCAAGGCATATTCGGCTACCGAGCGCTTACCTTGGCGCAAAGTTAACATGGCTGCTTCAGCTGTTGCACCTCGATTGGGGTCATCAAACACCTGCCCCATGGCTGAAATGAAAGCATCAAGATGATCCAAACATTCATCCTCAGTCTCAATCAGAGGGTTTGCCCACATTAAAGCTTTGTTGGTAAGCAACATAATTATAGTAAGTACTTTAGATCGTTCAGTGGGAAATTGTGAAGCATGTGCAGAAAAAAAAAGATTGCATTGGTTAATAAATCCCTGAATTTCTCACGTTCACCGCCAAAACGAAAAGGGGGCAACTTGGGAATCCCAGAACTCGGGGCTACGGCAGGAGCCTGGACTCGCTCCTCTAGAACCTCAATCCTGGCTCGCAAATCCTGGGTAGTCTGTCCAAACACCTGCAAATTGTGATTAGTGAGGTCCTGTAGATTTGCAAAACGGGTCTTTATAGACTGTAAATCTGCAAGGATATTATCAGTCACTCCGCAAAGTTCCTTTATGCGGGCCTCCATCTTCCAGATCTCTTAAGACAGGAGTACTGGAAGGAGAAGAGAAAAAGAGAAAAGAAAAAAAAAACAATAGTGTTTACCTGTGGTAACACTGCAGAGGAAAAAATTAAGGGAATTGCTCACCTGGAATGGTTGTGAGAAGTCACAACCACTGTCATCACAGAAAGTACAACCGGACATCTGATATCCACAGTTACAGCAGACACAGCCTTCCCAGACCCAGCAGACACTAACGTTTGGCTTCAGAATCTTGTAATGTATGTAGTACAGTTCATATAGCGTCTTGTGCTTGGGTGCGATGAAAATACATGAGACACAGGTTTGATATAGAAGGTCTTGTATTACTTCATACAAGTGGCAAAAATAGTCACACAGTTTGCAGATACAGAAGCAGGAGACACAGCAGGTCAGAGTAACTTAAGCTCAGCAATCACTCTCCACAACAGGTTCAGGATCTTCTTCTCTGTTACCATAAGTCCATGCAAACGTGGATCTTTCAAAGAGCAGGGTTCCAGAGTCCACAAGTGTTCCAAAGTTCCTCAGTAGGGAATAGCTGGAGTACAAAGTCCAAGGCTTCCAGGAGTCAGGTCACAGGCTCACTGCAGGCTTGATTCTGAAGCACTGATTGCTCAGCTGTGGCTGCTTAAGAAGCAAGAGGGAGAGAATCAGGGCGGGAACATGAAAGCTGGAAACTCCATATTGACTGAGGGCAAGATAGCTGCAGCAAGACAGAAAGCAAAATGGCTGACGGAAAAACTGAGTTTCAAGAACATGTACAAAGAACCTTACAACGGCTGCCTCTAGTTGTGGTGGTTAGTCAGGGTACTGCAATCTCATAGTTTCCAACTGCTCTGGTGTATTGTCTTTTTTACCTGCACTCCTCAGCTACCGAAACATAACAGTATCACCGGCCCAAAAATTGAAAATTATATGGTACTCACAGAAGGGAAAAATATTGTGAAAGAAAAAGGTTGTCAGAGTTGTCAGAGATTTTTTTTTTCTGTTTATTGCATTTTTTTTTTCCCTCTGTATCTCTGGGTGCTGGGGAGGATTTTTTTTTGTTTCTCTCAATGGAGTTTGCACAGTTGTCTGGCCGTGTGGATCAGCTTGCCACTGAGGTTCGGAGTATTGCTACCTATCTTGCTGGGTTGCCTGTTGTGGAACCTAGGATTCCCATGCCAGATTTGTTTTTGGGGGATCGAGCTAAGTTTCTGAATTTCAAAAATAACTGTAAATTGTTTTTTGCCTTAAAATCTAAGTCCTCAGGGAACGCAGCGCAGCAGGTTCAAATTGTCATCTCTCTCCTGCGCGGCGATCCTCAGGATTGGGCTTTTTCCCTGACACCTGGGGATCCTGTTTTGAGTGATATTGATGCATTTTATCAGGCTTTGGGGTTATTGTACGATGAGTCTAATGTCACTGATCAAGCTGAAAAAGCCTTGTTGGCATTAAATCAGGGGCTTGAGGACGCTGAGTTATACTGTCAGAGATTCCGTAGGTGGGCAGTCCTGACCAAATGGAATGACGACGCTTTGGCAGCCCTTTTTCGGAAGGGTCTGTCAGATAATGTAAAGGATGTTATGGTGGGATTCCCTGTCCCCTCTGGTCTCAGTGATTCTATGTCATTGGCGATTCAAATTGACAGACGTTTGCGTGAGCAGAGAGGTATGCGTGGAATAGTGTTGCCTTGTGAACCTGCTTCTGAATCCATGCAGTGTGATAGAGTGGTTTCTGGGGCACAGCGTCATGAGTTTCGAAAGCGCAATGGGTTATGTTTCTACTGTGGTGATGCCTCTCATGCTATTTCAGTCTGCCCTAAGCGGGGAAGACGTTTTGCACGCTCAGTTGTCTTGGGTAGTGTTCAGACTAAGTTTTTATTAACTGTTACCCTGATATGCTCTCTGTCCTCATTTTCTGCTCAGGCGTTCGTTGATTCAGGAGCAGCTATTAACCTGATGGATTTTGATTTTGCTAAACGTTGTGGGTTTCCCTTGATACCCCTACGGAAGTCTATTCCCCTACTGGGGATCGATTCTACCCCTTTGGCTGAGAATAAACCTCAGTTCTCTACTCAGGTGATAATGAGGGTTGAACCTGATCATCAGGAGAGCTGCAAATTTTTGGTTCTGTATAATCTGCATGACATTGTCATACTGGGTTTCCCTTGGTTACAGTCTCATAATCCTGTTTTGGATTGGAAATCTGTGTCTGTAACCAGTTGGGGCTGCCAATGTGTTAATACCAACACTCCTGTTTTTTCTGCCTCCCCCAAGCTCAGGATGTTCCTGACTTTTTGATTGACTTTTCTGATGTGTTTAGCGAAAGTAAATCTGCATCCTTGCCTCCTCATAGGAACTATGACTGCGCTATTGAATTAGTGCCGGGTAGTAAATTCCCTAAAGGTCGCCTTTTTAACTTGTCTGTACCTGAACATGACGCTATGCGGTCTTACATCAAGGAGTCATTGGAGAAGGGTCATATTAGACTATCTTCTTCACCCTTAGGTGCCGGTTTTTTCTTTGTGGCCAAAAAGGATGGTTCATTAATCCGTGTATTGATTATCGTCTCTTGAACAATATTACTGTGAAATATCAATATCCGTTACCCTTGATTTCTGACCTGTTTTCCAGGGTGAAAAACGCTACTTGGTTTACCAAGCTTGACCTCAGGGGGGCATATAACTATATTCGCATTAAGCATGGGGATGAATGGAAGACGGCATTTAATACCCTGAGGGGCATTTTGAGTACCTTGTGATGCCCTTTGGGCTCACTAATGCTCCTTCTGTCTTCCAGTCCTTCATGAATGACATTTTCAGGGATTTTGTGGATAAATTTCTGATTGTTTATTTGGATGATATCTTGATTTTTTCCAATGACTGGGACGTGGTTCGTTTACACGGCATTCCTGAGAACATTGTGTCTGACAGAGGAGTCCAGTTTGTTTCCAGATTTTGGAGGACCTTTTGTTCTAAACTTGGTGTTCAATTGTCTTTCTCCTCGGCGTTTCATCCTCAGACCAATGGTCAAACTGAGAGAACAAACCAGACATTGGAGACTTATCTAAGATGCTTTGTGTCTGCTGATCAGGATGACTGGGTCTCTTTTTTGCCTTTGGCTGAGTTTGCTCTTAATAATAGGGCTAGCTCTGCCACTTTGATGTCTCCATTTTTCTGTAATTCTGGGTTTCACCCTCGATTTTCTTCAGGACAGACGGAGACTTCTGTCTGTTCAGGTGTTGACTCTGTTGTGGAGCGTATGCAACAGATTTGGGACCAGGTAGTGGAGAGGTTGTCCCTCTCTCAGGAGAGGGCCCAGCGGTTTGCTAACCGGCATAGGACTGATGGTCCTCGGTTTAAAGTGGGGGACTTGGTCTGGTTGTCCTCAAGAAATATTCCTATGAGAGTGGCATCTCCTAAATTTAAGCCTAGGTTCATTGGACCTTATAAGATCATGGAGATTCTTAATCCTGTTTTTTTTTTCGTTTGCTTCTTCCAGGGACATTTAAGATCCATAACGTGTTCCACAAGTCCTTGTTGAAGAGGTTTGTTGAGCCAGTGGTTCCTACTGCTGTGCCTCCTGACCCTGTTTTGGTTGAGGGCAATCTGGAGTTTGTGGTTGAGAAAATATTGAATTCTCGTTTTTCTAGACGGAAACTCCAGTATTTGGTTAAGTGGAGAGGTTATGGTCAGGAGGACAATTCTTGGGTGTTTGCTTCGGACATCCATGCTGGGAGACTCATCCGTGCGTATCATAGAGCTCATGCTGACCGACCTGGTTGCTCAAATGAGGGTTCGGTGACCCCTCTCAAGGGGGGGGTACTGTTATGAATCGGCTAGAAATGAGTTCTGAGCAGAAGCTCCCTCTGGTGGTTACAAACGGTACTGGACTGTCCAGTGAAGATTGTGAGGATTGGGAATCAGGTGTTACTGACTGGTCTTATATAAGGGAGTCGCCTTCCCATCAGGGTTGCCGGTGATCAATTGTTCTAGTCTCAATCCTTGATTCCTTTGTAGCCTGCTGTGTCGTGTCTGCATCTCCTGCTAAACAGATAAGACATTTTCTTCTTTTTGTTTTTGTGCTTGATTTTTGCATTTTGTCCTGCACTTCTGTGGGGGCCTTCAGGGTCCCCTCCGGGGGCTTTTGCCCTCTCAGTTTTGTTCAGCCACTGATGTTTGTACATTTGCTTTTTCCAGTTTTTTCAGTGGCTGCTGTTTTGATTTTGTTACACCAGAGAACTAATTTAGGTGGTAGAGGTCGTGTGATCTCAGGTGTTTTTGAAATTAGTAGAGTTGGTGCTTTTCACGGTTTTTTGGGATTGCAGTAAGTGCCCTTCCTATCCTTTTCTATTTAGCAAGTTTGGGCCCCAACGTTTGCTCATACTATTTTCTGTCTGTGTCAGTATTTCTTCTTGTCTAACCGCCATTACATGTTTGGGGGCTTTCTATGTTCTTTGGGGATCTGCTCCGGGGCAGATAGCTTTCCTCTTTCTATCTTTAGGTGTAGTTTCTCAGGCTGTGACGAGGCGTCTAGGACCAACGTAGGAACGCTCCACGGCTGCCTCTAGTTGTGGTGGTTAGTCAGGGTACTGCAATCTCATAGTTTCCAACTGCTCTGGTGTATTGTCTTTTTTACCTGCACTCCTCAGCTACCGAAACATAACAGCGTGTGTCACTGCCTCATCCTTGACATTTTTGTCTAATTGGTGCTGCTCCATTCTATTTAAAAAAACTCAAATCTATTAGTGTGATGCGCTTCCATCCGTATACAATACATTGGTTGCAAACACTATAGAAGTACACAAAGGAGCCTTTCAGAGCTAGTGAACAGTTGTCTGCAGTGTTCACGGCAGTCTGTGAGGTTTCTTTTTTGGAGTGCAGATCACGCTACAGTTAGTTCTTCAACCACTGCTGGTTTTAGTCTGCTGAGCGTGTGTCACTGCCTCATCCTTGACATTTTTGTCTAATTGGTGCTGCTCCATTCTATTTCAAAAAACTCAAATCTATTAGTGTGACGCGCTTCCATCCGTATACAATACATTGGTTGCAAACACTATAGAAGTACACAAAGAAGCCTTTCAGAGCTAGTGAACAGTTGTCTGCAGTGTTCACGGCAGTCTGTGAGATTTCTTTTTTTGAGTGCAGATCACGCTACAGTTAGCTCTTCAACCATTGCTGGTTTTAGTCTGCTGAGCGTGTGTCACTGCCTCATCCTTGACATTTTTGTCTAATTGGTGCTGCTCCATTCTATTTAAAAAAACTCAAATCTATTAGTGTGACGCGCTTCCATCCGTATACAATACATTGGTTGCAAACACTATAGAAATACACAAAGGAGCCTTTCAGAGCTAGTGAACAGTTGTCTGCAGTGTTCACGGCAGTCTGTGAGGTTTCTTTTTTGGAGTGCAGATCACGCTACAGTTAGTTCTTCAACCACTGCTGGTTTTAGTCTGCTGAGCGTGTGTCACTGCCTCATCCTTGACATTTTTGTCTAATTGGTGCTGCTCCATTCTATTTCAAAAAACTCAAATCTATTAGTGTGACGCGCTTCCATCCGTATACAATACATTGGTTGCAAACACTATACAAGTACACAAAGGAGCCTTTCAGAGCTAGTGAACAGTTGCCTGCAGTGTTCACGGCAGTCTGTGAGGTTTCTTTTTTTGAGGGCAGATCACGCTACAGTTAGTTCTTCAACCACTGCTGGTTTTAGTCTGCTGAGCGTGTGTCACTGCCTCATCCTTGACATTTTGGTCTAATTGGTGCTGCTCCATTCTATTTAAAAAAAACAAATCTATTAGTGTGACGCGCTTCCATCCGTATACAATACATTGGTTGCAAACACTATAGAAGTACACAAAGGAGCCTTTCAGAGATAGTGAACAGTTGTGTGCAGTGTTCACTGTAGTCTGTGAGGTTTTTTTTTTGAGTGCAGATCACGCTCCAGTTAGTTCTTCAACCAGTGCTGGTTGTATTCTGCTCAGCGTGTGTCACTGCCTCATCCTTGACATTTTTGTCTAATTGGTGCTGCTCCATTCTATTTAAAAAAACTCAAATCTATTAGTGTGACGCGCTTCCATCTGTATACAATACATTGGTTGCAAACACTATAGAAGTACACAAAGGAGCCTTTCAGAGCTAGTGAACAGTTGTCTGCAGTGTTCACGGCAGTCTGTGAGGTTTCTTTTTTTGAGTGCAGATCACGCTAGTTAGTTCTTCAACCACTGCTGGTTTTAGTCTGCTGAGCGTGTGTCACTGCCTCATCCTTGACATTTTTGTCTAATTGGTGCTGCTCCATTCTTTTTAAAAAAACTCAAATCTATTAGTGTGACGCTCTTCCATCCGTATACAATACATTGGTTGCAAACACTATAGAAGTACACAAAGGAGCCTTTCAGAGCTAGTGAACAGTTGTCTGGAGTGTTCACTGCAGTCTCTGAGGAATAAGCAAACTTAGTCCTTATAACTTTTCTGCCTTTCTTTATAAATCTACCAAGATGAAGAAGGCAGGGAGTAAGGCACGTGGTCGTGGGCGTGGAGTTTCAGCAGGGAGAGGACGTGGGGATTCTGTGGCTGCTGCCGCCCCAGTGAGACAGCATCCACCAGTTTTCCCCGTGAGCGTTCCTTTATGCGCACTTTTGTAGGAGCTCGGTGTACCCTCCTGCTGGGGGAAGAACAAATAGAAGCCGTTGTCGGTTGGATGGCAGCCAACGCATCGACTTCAATTGCTTCCACCTCCTCTCAGGACCAGAGCACTGTTGAGCAAACATCTGTCTCTTCACCGCCTGCCAAATTGCCCAGGCAGTCAGAGAGCTCTGTACAGGAGCCAGCTGAGTCTCTGCTTCTGTTCTCAGAATCTGTTGGCTTTCAAACAGGGGCCCAGCCAAGCAGCATTCTGGAATGTGAAGAAGAGGGAGTATTGTTATGAATGGGTTTGAGATGAGTTCTGAGCAGAGACTCCCTCTGGTGGTTACAAGCGGTACTGGTCTGTTCAGTGAAGATTGTGAGGACTGGGAATCAGGTGTTACTGACTGGTCTTATATAAGGGAGTCACCTTCCCATCAGGGTTGCCGTTGATCAATTGTTCTGGTCTGAATCCTTCATTCCTGTTTCCCTTGTAGCCTGCTGTGTCGTGTCTGCATCTCCTGCTAACAGATAAGACATTTTCTTCTTTTTGTTTTTGTGCTATATTTTTGCATTTTGTCCTGCACTTCTGTGGGGGCCTTCTGGGTCCCCTCCGGGGGCTTTTGCCCTCTCAGTTTAGTTCAGCCACTGATGTTTGTACTTTTGCTTTTTCCAGTTTTTTCAGTGGCTGCTGTTTTGATTTTGTTACACCAGAGAACTAATTTAGGTGGTAGAGGTCGTGTGATCTCAGGTGATTTTGAAATTAGTAGAGTTGGTGCTTTTCAGGGTTTTCTGGGATTGCAGTAAGTACCCTTCCTATCCTTTTCTATTTAGTTAGTTTGGGCCCCAGCGTTTGCTCATACTATTTTCTTTCTGTGTCAGTATTTCTTCTTGTCTAACCGCCATTACTTGTTTGGGGCTTTCTATTATCTTTGGGGTTCTGCTCCAGGGCAGATAGCTTTCCTATTTCTATCTTTAGGTGTAGTTAGTTTCTCAGGCTGTGACGAGGCGTCTAGGACCAACGTAGGAACGCTCCACGGCTGCCTCTAGTTGTGGTGGTAAGTCAGGGTACTGCAATCTCATAGATTCCAACTGCTCTGGTGTATTGCCTTTTTTACCTGCACTCCTCAGCTACCGAAACATAACAGAGTATGCAGTGATGCACAACAGCTTTGTCTCTCTGAATCTGAAGAGGCGGGTGAGCCAGTGCCGATGGTCAGCACACCGCAGGGCGCATCTGATGATGATGAGACTCAGGTGCCAGTTTCTGTTGAGCATGGTGCTGGCCAGACCACCCAACAGCAGCAGGTGTTGGAAGAGGGTAGTGGAGATGATGAGGTCCAAGACCCAACATGGCGTGAGGAACAGGAAGGTGGTGGGAGCAGCTCTGAGGAAGAGATTGCCCCAACGGTCCAAACAGGAGGGAGAGGTAGGCTGCAGACTCAGTTGCCTGTAGCCTCCACTTTGAGACCCGTTCGGAGCAGTTCTCTTCCAAAAGCCAAAACAGGTGCTCCCAGGACTTGCACTGCGTGGTCCTTTTTTGACACACTTGCGGATGATATTTGCTATGTCAAATGCAAGCTGTGTAATCAAAAAGTAAAAAGAGGTAAAAGTGCCAGTAACCTCAATACCACTAATATGTGGAAACATGTGCGGACCAAGCACGTGGTTGAGTTACAAAGACACACTGGAGACGTAGGCCAACCTACAGCACCACCTACATCTTCAGCTCGTGTTGGAGCCTCTTCCTCCAGCTCACACACAGCTGGTTCGGCTTCCTCACAGGATCGCCATGGAAGAACCTCTGTCACTGTTGTCCAGAGACCCAGTGTTATTCCACCCACAGCTGCAAGTTCCCTGTCATCCTCACACTCCCAGGCCACTGTACAGCCATCGGTAGCACAGGCATGGGAGAAAAGACGGCCATACTCAGAAACCATCCACGAGCACAGGCTCTGAATGCTGGCATTGCAAAACTCCTGTCCCTTGAAATGCTGTCATTCAGGCTGGTGGAGACTGACAGTTTCCGTAACTTAATGGCATTGGCAGTCCCACAATACAATGTGCCCAGCCGATTTTATTTCAGCAGGCAAGCCGTCCCTGGTCTGCAAAAGCATGTTGAGGGAAAAATTAAACATGCGCTACTAAACACCGTCAGTAGCAAGGTCCACCTGACCACCGATGCGTGGACCAGTACCCATGGCCAGGGACGATACCTTTCCCTCACTGCCCATTGGGTTAATGTTGTGGAGCCGGGTACAGATCTTGCGAGTGGCGCTGTACGTGTTCTGCCAACTCCAAGGATTGCAGGAATCCAGTCTGTACACATTGACTCCTCCTCCTACTCCAGTTCCTCAGAATCATCGCTGCAGGAGCCGTCACGGTCTACCTCCACATGGACCCGTGAACGCTTACCTGTTACGACCGATATGAGCACAGCCGTGGCCAAACGTCAACAGGCCGTCCTGAAATTAATTTCCATGGGGAATCGAAGCCACACAGCGCAGGAGCAGTGGAATGCCATAAAGCAGGAGAGCGACGTGTGGTTTTTGCCAGCGAATCTCCAGCCAGGCTTGGTAGTGTGTGACAATGGCCGAAATCTGGTGGCAGCTCTGGGGCTTGGCAACCTCACTCACATACCATGTCTGGCACATGTGCTCAACTTGGTCGTGCAGAGTTTTTTGAGGGACTATCCGGATCTTGATGCACTGCTGCACAAGGTCCGCCTAGAGTGCGCTTACTTGCGATGTTCCAGCATGGCCAGATCGCGCATTGCAGCTCTGCAACGCAGATTTCGCCTTCCTGAACATCGCATCATATGTGACGTACCCACCAGGTGGAATTCCACGTTACATATGTTGGAGCGGTTGTGTGAGCAGCAGCCAGCAGTAATGGAGTATCAGCTGCATCAGGCGCAATCAACTCGCAATTTGCGCCGTTCACACTTCACCACTACGGGACCTCTATGAAGGACATCTGCCACGTTTTGTGTGCGTTTGATGAGTCAACGCGGATGGCGAGTGCAGATGATGCACTAGTCAGCCTGACTGTTCCCCTTATCTGCCTGCTTCAAAAAACACTGCAAGCACTAAGGGATGAGGTTTTGGAAGAGGTGGAGGATGAGGAGTCACAAATTCCATCACCTTCTGGACAGTCAGCGCAACGTGGTTCCTCACAAAGGGCTAGGCAGTGGTCACTTTGTGAAGAGGATGAGGAGGAGGAAGACATCGCTCCAGAGGGAGGTACACAATGCTCTAGTCAGTATGTAGAGCGAGGGTGGGGTGATGCAGAGCAGGCAGAGATGACGCCTCTTGCAGGGGACAGCGTTTCTTGGCCAGTTGGGAGTCTGCAGCATATGGTTGATTTCATGCTGCAGTGCCGGAGAAACGACCGCCGCATCGCCCACATTCTCACCACGTCTGATTATTGGGTGTATACCCTCCTAGACCCTCGCTACCGGGACAACTTACAAAGCCTCATCACACCGTTGAACCGGGAGCGTAAAATGCGGGAGTACCAAGACACACTGGTGGAATCCATCATGTTCTCCATTCCAGCCGAGAGCACTGCTGCTGCTACTGCTTTACAAAGCAGCTCTGTGCGTCGAGGCAGTGGAGACAGCACTGCAACAAGAGGGAGCAGAAGCAGCGCCTCTGCACAGGGCAAGACCAGTATGGCCCAAATGTGGCGAAGTTTTGTGTCAGCGCCACAAATGTCTACACCATCCCAGACGGCTCCAGTCAGCAGGAGGCAACGTTTCCGTAAGATGGTGACAGACTACATGTCTTGCCCTCTCACTGTACTCCCAGATGGCTCTTCCCCATTCAAGTTTTGGGTCTCTAAGCTGGATACATGGCCAGAGCTTAGCCAGTATGCATTGGAGGTGCTGGCTTGCCCTGCTGCCAGTGTATTATCGGAGCGCGTCTTTAGTGCTGCAGGTGGTGTACTAACAGACCGTCGCATGCGACTATCCTCCGATAATGTAGACCGGCTTACTTTTCTGAAAATGAACAAGGCATGGATCTCGCCTGAATTTGCCTGTCCGGTTTCAGATTAAATAACTAGTTGGCAACGTTATCCATGTCTCCTGTTATGTTCATCTTTCTACCACCTGAACTCTACTCCCTGGGCTACAACACTGCCAGTTGCTGCTCAGAAGTGCTGGATGCACAGATCAAAACAATCGCTGATATGTTTGTGGGGTTCAGTAACGCCAGCTGTTCCCTGCTGTGTGTCCGGCAAGAAGTCTCCTGCTCCCTCCACATGCACACAACAACAGATGTCTAACTTGCTCCACATAGGGAAGAGCCGACACCCTGATTGTTATGCTCAAAACAGGAAAAATTTAAGTTTTCCAGCCCTAAAATGATAAATTTTAATCTGAAAAATGTACAAATATTAATTTGCCATCACAGCGCATATATGCACATGGCGAGTACAAATGGTAACCAAAAATAATACATAGGGTTTACTTTTTGAAATGAATGCATAAAAGTACATTTCATCATTATCCATTATTGCTGCTTAAGGAACGGTATCTCGACCGGTAACATAATGCAGTCAATGGCTGTACGAATCATAAACATCATCATCATCATCATCATCATCATCATCATCATCATCATCAGTTCTATATCTGACAGACATATTAAAATACTAAGACTGAGGACAACTGTAACTTCACACACCATTTATGAAATGGCCAGCATCTAGACCTGATAATAAGGCGCAATAATAATTTTTTACATCTAGAAAGTGCAGTATGCATACTGACAATAGGTAGTTATACCTGCAAGTGCTGTTGAAACAACCACAACAGATATAAATTGATAATGGTATAAAGGTATCACAGTGCCTAGTTACTCATGGACAATCTCGATCTAATACTGTACCTCAATAAAGACAGCGTCACCCATCATGCTTGTTTGTCTTGTAGCTTGTTGAAGAGGGAACGTGCTTGTTTCGTTGCTAGGTGGATGTTTAGACAGTAAATCATTACTTATGTCGTCTTTGTTGCGGCCCTACGGCTGAATAACGCTGCGTAACCTAACTGCTAGAGAGTCATATAATAGCCAGACGCTACCCTACCCTACGCGTGACAGTAGGAAGGTAGTGTTGGCCGATAAAGCCTTGCGCAAACATACATGGTTTTCCCTGTTATGATTTGGTAGCTGAGGAGAGCAGGCAAAAAAGGAAATACACCAGAGCAGTTGGAAAACTATGAGATTGCAGTACCCTGACTAACCACCACAACTAGAGGCAGCCGTGGAGCGTTCCTACGTTGGTCCTAGACGCCTCGTCACAGCCTGAGAAACTAACTACACCTAAAGATAGAAAGAGGAAAGCTATCTGCCCCGGAGCAGATCCCCAAAGAACATAGAAAGCCCCCAAACATGTAATGGCGGTTAGACAAGAAGAAATACTGACACAGACAGAAAATAGTATGAGCAAACGTTGGGGCCCAAACTTACTAAATAGAAAAGGATAGGAAGAGCACTTACTGCAATCCCAAAAAACCGTGAAAAGCACCAACTCTACTAATTTCAAAAACACCTGAGATCACACGACCTCTACCACCTAAATTAGTTCTCTGGTGTAACAAAATCAAAACAGCAGCCACTGAAAAAACTGGAAAAAGCAAATGTACAAACATCAGTGGCTGAACTGAACTGAGAGGGCAAAAGCCCCCAGAGGGGACCCTGAAGGCCCCCACAGAAGTGCAGGACAAAATGCAAAAATCAAGCACAAAAACAAAAAGAAGAAAATGTCTTATCTGTTAGCAGGAGATTCAGACACGACACAGCAGGCTACAAAGGAAACAGGAATCAAGGATTGAGACTAGAACAATTGATCACCGGCAACCCTGATGGGAAGGCGACTCCCTTATATAAGACCAGTCAGTAACACCTGATTCCCAATCCTCACAATCTTCACTGGACAGTCCAGTACCGTTTGTAACCACCAGAGGGAGCTTCTGCTCAGAACTCATTTCTAGCCGATTCACAACAGTACCCCCCCTTGAGGAGGGGTCACCGAACCCTCATTTGAGCAACCAGGTCGGTCAGGATGAGCTCTATGATACGCACGGATGAGTCTCCCAGCATGGATGTCCGAAGCAAACACCCAAGAATTGTCCTCCTGACCATAACCTCTCCACTTAACCAAATACTGGAGTTTCCGTCTAGAAAAACGAGAATTCAATATTTTCTCAACCACAAACTCCAGATTGCCCTCAACCAAAACAGGGTCAGGAGGCACAGCAGTAGGAACCACTGGCTCAACAAACCTCTTCAACAAGGACTTGTGGAACACGTTATGGATCTTAAATGTCCCTGGAAGAAGCAAACGAAAAAAAAAACAGGATTAAGAATCTCCATGATCTTATAAGGTCCAATGAACCTAGGCTTAAATTTAGGAGATGCCACTCTCATAGGAATATTTCTTGAGGACAACCAGACCAAGTCCCCCACTTTAAACCGAGGACCATCAGTCCTATGCCGGTTAGCAAACCGCTGGGCCCTCTCCTGAGAGAGGGACAACCTCTCCACTACCTGGTCCCAAATCTGTTGCATACGCTCCACAACAGAGTCAACACCTGGACAGACAGAAGCCTCCGTCTGTCCTGAAGAAAATCGAGGGTGAAACCCAGAATTACAGAAAAATGGAGACATCAAAGTGGCAGAGCTAGCCCTATTATTAAGAGCAAACTCAGCCAAAGGCAAAAAAGAGACCCAGTCATCCTGATCAGCAGACACAAGCATCTTAGATAAGTCTCCAATGTCTGGTTTGTTCTCTCAGTTTGACCATTGGTCTGAGGATGAAACGCCGAGGAGAAAGACAATTGAACACCAATTTTAGAACAAAAGGTCCTCCAAAATCTGGAAACAAACTGGACTCCTCTGTCAGACACAATGTTCTCAGGAATGCCGTGTAAACGAACCACGTGCTGAAGGAACAAAGGCACCAATTCAGAGGAGGAAGGCAACTTAGGTAATGGCACAAGATGTATCATCTTGGAAAACCTATCGCAAATCACCCAGATGACGGTCATTCTCTGAGAAACAGGGAGGTCGGAAATGAAATCCATAGAGATATGGGTCCATGGTCTCTTGGGCACAGGTAATGGCATCAACAAACCACTAGAACGAGAGCAAGGCTTGGAGCGAGAGCAAGTCCCGCAGGACTGCACAAACTCCCTGACATCACGAGACAAGGTAGCCACCAAAAGGACCGACTAACCAAGTCTCTGGTACCAAAAATTCCGGGATGACCGGCCAACGCGGAACAATGAATCTCAGACATTACACTCTTTTTCCACTGGTCCGGGACAAACAATTTCCCAACAGGGCAGCGCTCGGGCTTATCCTCCTGACACCCCTCCAGAGCCAGTCTCAAATTGGGCGAGATGGCGGAAAGAACTACACCCTCTTTCAAAATAACAGAAGGATCAGATAACTCAGGAGAGTCCGCCAGGAAACTCCTCGAGAGGGCATCCGCCTTAACATTTTTAGTGCCAGGAAGAAATGAAACCACAAAATTAAAACGTGTGAAAAACAAGGCCCACCTGGCCTGTCTAGGATTAAGTCGCTTGGCAGATTCCAGATAAACTAGATTCTTATGGTCCGTAAGGACCACCACCTGATGTTTGGCTCCCTCCAGCCAATGTCTCCACTCTTCAAAAGCCCACTTCATGGCCAATAATTCCCGATTACCCACGTCATAATTACGTTCAGTGGGAGAAAATTTTCGAGAGAAAAAGGCACAAGGGTTACTTTTAGAGGTCTCTGGATCTCTTTGGGACAAAACGGCACCTGCCCCAATTTCAGAGGCATCAACCTCCACCTGAAATGGTAGAGAAACATCAGGCTGCCGTAGAACAGGAGCAGAAGTGAATCTCTGCTTAAGTTCCTGAAATGCAGAGACTGCCTCAGGAGGCCAATTCACCACATCAGAACCCTTCTTGGTCAAATCAGTTAATGGTTTAACAATAACAGAGAAATTACCAATAAATTTACGATAAAAATTGGCAAAACCCAAGAATCTTTGAAGAGCCTTTAATGAAGTAGGTTGGACCCAATCACAGATGGCCTGAACTTGACCGGGTCCATTTCAATAACAGATGGGGACAAAATGAATCCCAGAAATGAGATCCTCTGAACGCCAAAAAGACACTTTGATCCCTTCACATACAGAGCATTCTCTCTCAAAATCTGGAACACAGTCCGAACATGTTTTACATGAGAGTCCCAGTCATTGGAAAAAATCAAGATATCATCCAAATAAACAATCAGAAATTTATCCACAAAATCCCTGAAAATGTCATTCATGAAGGACTGGAAGACAGAAGGAGCATTAGTGAGCCCAAAGGGCATCACAAGGTACTCAAAATGCCCTTCAGGGGTATTAAATGCCGTCTTCCATTCATCCCCGTGCTTAATGCGAATAAGGTTATATGCCCCCCTGAGGTCAAGCTTGGTAAACCAAGTAACGTTTTTCACCCTGGAAAACAGATCAGAGATCAAGGGTAAAGGATATTGATATTTCACAGTAATATTGTTCAAGAGACGATAATCAATACACGGCCTTAATGAACCATCCTTTTTGGCCACAAGAAAAAAACCGGCACCTAAGGGTGAAGAGGATGGTCTGATATGACCCTTCTCCAATGATCCTTGATATAAGACCGCATAGCGTCATGTTCAGGTACAGACAAGTTAAAAAGGCGACCTTTAGGGAATTTACTACCAGGCACTAATTCAATAGCGCAGTCATAGCTCCTATGGGGAGGTAAGGATGCAG
This sequence comes from Oophaga sylvatica, assembly GCA_033576555.1. Classification (NCBI taxonomy): domain Eukaryota; kingdom Metazoa; phylum Chordata; class Amphibia; order Anura; family Dendrobatidae; genus Oophaga; species Oophaga sylvatica. Next base: position 14,471 of record JARQOD010007359.1, on the reverse strand, counting down.
ATTTACTTTCGCTAAACACATCAGAAAAATCAATCAAAAAGTCAGGAACATCCTGAGCCTGGGGGAGCAGAAAAAACAGGAGTGTTGGTATTAACACATTGGCAGCCCCAACTGGTAACAGACACAGATTTCCAATCCAAAACAGGATTATGAGACTGTAACCAAGGGAAACCCAGTACGATAATGTCATACAGATTATACAGAACCAAAAATTTGCAACTCTCCTGATGATCAGGTTCTACCCTCATCATCACCTGAGTAGAGAACTGAGGCTTATTCTCAGCCAAAGGGGTAGAATCGATCCCCAGTAGGGGAATAGACTTCCGTAGGGGTATCAAGGGAAACCCACAACGTTTAGCAAAATCAAAATCCATCAGGTTAATAGCTGCTCCAGAATCAACAAAAGCCTGAGCAGAAAATGAGGACAGAGAGCATATCAGGGTAACAGTTAATAAAAACTTAGTCTGAACACTACCCAAGACAACTGAGCGTGCAAAACGTCTTCCCCGCTTAGGGCAGACTGAAATAGCATGAGAGGCATCACCACAGTAGAAACATAACCCATTGCGCTTTCGAAATTCATGACGCTGTGCCCCAGAAACCACTCTATCACACTGCATGGATTCAGAAGCAGGTTCACAAGGCAACATTATTCCACGCATACCTTTCCGCTCACGCAAACGTCTGTCAATTTGAATCGCTAATGACATAGAATCATTGAGACCAGAGGGAACAGGGAATCCCACCATAACATCCTTTACATTATCTGACAGTCCCTTCCGAAAAAGAGCTGCCAAAGCGTCGTCATTCCATTTGGTCAGGACTGCCCACCTATGGAATCTCTGACAGTATAACTCAGCGTCCTCAAGTCCCTGACTTAATGACAACAAAGTTTTTTCAGCTTGATCAGTGACATTAGGCTCATCGTACAATAACCCCAAAGCCTGAAAAAACGCATCAACATCACTCAAAACAGGATCCCCAGGTGTCAGGGAAAAAGCCCAATCCTGAGGGTCGCCGCGCAGGAGAGAGATGACAATTTGAACCTGCTGCGCTGCGTTCCCCGAGGACTTAGATTTCAAGGCAAAAAACAATTTACAGTTATTTTTGAAATTCAGAAACTTAGCTCGATCCCCTAAAAACAAATCTGGCATGGGAATCCTAGGTTCCACAACAGGCAACCTAGCAAGATAGGTAGCAATACTCCGAACTTCAGTGGCAAGCTGATCCACACGGCCAGACAACTGTGCAAACTCCATTGAGAGAGAAAAAAAAAATCCTCCTCACCACCCAGAGATACAGAGGGAAAAAAAAAAATGCAACAAACAGAAAAAAAAAAAATCTCTGACAACTCTGACAACTTTTTTCTTTCCACAATATTTTTCCCTTCTGTGAGTACCATATAATTTTCAGTTTTGGCCGGTGATACTGTTATGATTTGGTAGCTGAGGAGAGCAGGCAAAAAAGGAAATACACCAGAGCAGTTGGAAACTATGAGATTGCAGTACCCTGACTAACCACCACAACTAGAGGCAGCCGTGGAGCGTTCCTACGTTGGTCCTAGACGCCTCGTCACAGCCTGAGAAACTAACTACACCTAAAGATAGAAAGAGGAAAGCTATCTGCCCCGGAGCAGATCCCCAAAGAACATAGAAAGCCCCCAAACATGTAATGGCTGTTAGACAAGAAGAAATACTGACACAGACAGAAAATAGTATGAGCAAACGTTGGGGCCCAAACTTACTAAATAGAAAAGGATAGGAAGGGCACTTACTGCAATCCCAAAAAACCCTGAAAAGACCAACTCTACTAATTTCAAAAACACCTGAGATCACACGACCTCTACCACCTAAATTAGTTCTCTGGTGTAACTAAAAACAAAACAGCAGCCACTGAAAAAACTGGAAAAAGCAAATGTACAAACATCAGTGGCTGAACTGAACTGAGAGGGCAAAAGCCCCCAGAGGGGACCCTGAAGGCCCCCACAGAAGTGCAGGACAAAATGCAAAAATCAAGCACAAAAACAAAAAGAAGAAAATGTCTTATCTGTTAGCAGGAGATTCAGACACGACACAGCAGGCTACCAAGGAATCAGGAATCAAGGATTGAGACTAGAACAATTGATCACCGGCAACCCTGATGGGAAGGCGACTCCCTTATATAAGACCAGTCAGTAACACCTGATTCCCAATCCTCACAATCTTCACTGGACAATCCAGTACCGTTTGTAACCACCAGAGGGAGCTTCTGCTCAGAACTCATTTCCAGCCTATTCACAACATTTCCCCTCTTCAACAGTGTAAAAGCAAAAAGTGCATGAGTGCTGCCGCAGCCTTTATTGACGTACAGTATGACATCCCCATTCGCCATCAGAGGCTATGCACTGTCTGATACAGACATAGTATATACCTTAGCTATCCGTTGCCTTTGTTTCACCTCCACTTGCAGGCACACACTTTAATTTTGACAGTGCATGCAGTATTTTTAAAAAAAATTTTTTTTCATATTACATTAATGCGTCATTAAATCAATGAGTCCATGCTGGACATGTATTATATGGTGTCCGAAGTATCAATTTCATAAATGAAAGTATTTAAATGTGTGTGACTGTCACTTATAAATTTTAATGATGATGCTTTCTATTACAAAATTCATTGTCTGCACTATATTATGGTTTTACATACCGTTCCTTACGCATCATTAACCCCTTCCCGACCTTTGACACAGCGTATGCGTTATGAAAGCCGGTGCTATTCCAACCTATGACGCATACCCTGCGTCATGAAAGGATCGTGTTCCTGCGGGCCGGGAGACCGGGGTCACTCAAAGGTCACCCGACCCGCAGGCACAGGACCCTTTGTGCTTCACCACAGGGGGGTTGGCTTAACCCCCCGTGGCCACGATCGCTCTGATTGGCTGTTAAAAGTGAAACAGCCAATCAGAGCAATCTGTAATATTTCACCAATTTAACTGATGAAATATTACAATCCAGCCATGGCCGATGCTACAATAGCATCGGCCATGGCTGGACACCGAGCCCTGACCCCCCCACACATAGTCACGGCAGCGATCGGCCGCCGCCACCGAAAGATGGCGGTGATCGGTCACCACCGTCACTATCTGCTCCCCTCCTCCTTTGCTTCGCTGCCCCCACCTTCCGATCCCCCCCCCTAATCTTCCGACCCCCCTACTCACCTCTCCCGATCCACCGATGTCCCTGGATCGGTCCCGGCGTCCGCCCGGGCCTCTTCATGGGCGCCGCCATCTTGGAAAATGGCGGGCGCATGCGCAGTACGCCCGCCGGCCGGCGCATGCGCAGTGCGCCCCCCCAGTGTCCAAAAATTTATTTTGATCACTGTGATAAACTGTCAAAGTGATCAAAATAAAAAAAGTAAATGAACCCCCCCTTTATCATAGGTAGGGACAAATAAAAAAAAATAAAGAATTTTTTTTTTTTTTCCTAGCGGATTTTGCTGCTGATCCGCAGCTGATTTTGCGGCGGATATTGCTGCTGATCCGCGGCGGATATTGCTGCTGATCCGCGGCGGATTTTGCTGCTGATCCGCGGCGGATATTGCTGCTGATCCGCGGCGGATTTTGCTGCGGATCCGCGGCGGATATTGCTGCTGATCCACGGCGGATTTTGCTGGGGATCCTCGGCGGATTTTGCTGGGGATCCTCGGCGGATTTTGCTGGGGATCCGCGGCGGATTTTGCTGGGGATCCGCAGCGGATTTTGCTGGGGATCCACAGCGGATTTTGCTGGGGATCCGCAGCGGATTTTGTTGCTGATCTGCCGGATATTTTGCTGCGGATCCGCAGCGGATTTGGCGCTGCGGATCCACAGCGGATTTGGCGCTACGGATCCACAGCAGATCCAGAAACCATGTACAGTACAATGCAAATAAATGGTTAAAAAAAATGCTGTGCACATGCGGATTTGCTGCGGTTTTAAATCCGCAGCATGTCAACTCTTTGTGCGGATTCCGCAGAGGTTTTACACCTATTCCATTATAGGTGTAAAACCGCAGGGAAAGACCGCAACAAATCCGCGCTAAATTCGCAGGTAAAACGCAGGTAATTTTACCTGCAGATTTAAGAAAAATCCGCAAGTGAATCCGCAACGTGTGCACGGGGCCTCAGGGTTAGGGTTAGGCTGGGTTCATATTGCATTATGGCAGTCCGTTAGATGGACTGTGTTTCACCGCGGTGTAACGCAGTCCGTTAACGCTGCCATTCACCCCATTTGTGTGCGCATCGCAACGCATGCCATAAAGCGGCATGCATTCGCGACGTGCCGTCATTCAGTGACGGAGCCTCGGACACGGGCTGCAGCGTCTGGGCTCCGTCACCGCTAGCACAGATGAATCATCTGCTGATTCATCTGCGCTAGCGGGTATTGCATAACACGATCGCGTTATGCTATACCGTTACCAGCCGGTCAACGCTACGTGTTGAACGGGCTGGTAAAGCGCAATATGAACCCAGCCTTAGGGTTAGAACTAGGGTTAGGGTTAGCATTAGTGTTAAGGTTAGAATTAGGGTTAGGGCTGGAATTTGGGTTAGGGTTGGAATTAGGGTTAGGGCTGGAATTAGGGTTAGGGCTGGAATTTGGATTAGGGTTATAATTAGGGTTAGGGCTGAAATTTGGGTTAGGGTTGGAATTAGGGTTAGGGTTGGAATTAGGGTTAGGGTTGGAATTAGGGTTAGGGTTGGAATTAGGGTTAGGCTTGTGGTTAGGTTTATGGTTAGAGTTGGGATTAGGGTTAGGGGTGTGTTGGGGTTAGGGTTATGGTTTGTATTAGGGTTAGGTGTGTGTAGGGGTTAGGGTTGGGGTTAGGGGTGTGTTGGGGTTAGGGTTGGAGTTAGAATTGAGGGGTTTCCACTATTTAGGCACCTCAGGGGGTCTCCATATGCGACATGGCGCCACCATTGATTCCTGCAAATTTTGCGTTCAAAAAGTCAAACAGTGCTCCCTTTATTCCAAGCCTCGACGTATGCCCAAACAGTGGTTTATCCCCACATATGGGGTATCAGCGTACTCGGGAAAAATTGCACAACAACTTTGGGGGTTCTAATTTCTCCTGTTAACATTGGGAAAAAAAATTGGGGACTAAAAAATTATTTTGTGGAAAAAAAAGATTTTATATTTTCACGGCTCTGCGTTATAAACTTCTGTGAAGGACTTGGAGATTCAAAGTGCTTATCACACATCTATAGGAGTTCCTTGGGGGATCTAGTTTCCAAAATGGGGTCACTTGTGGGGAGTTTCTACTGTTTAGGCACATCAGGGACTCTGCAAACGTAACATGACGCCCGAAGACCATTCCATCAAGTGGGCATTTCAAAACGTCACTACTTGCCATCCGAGCCCCGACGTGTGCCCATACAGTAGTTTTCTCCCACATATGGGATATCAGCATACTCAGGACAAATTGGAGAATAACTTTTGGGGTCTAATTTCTCATGTTACCCTTGGGAAAATAAAAAAATTGGGGACTAAAAGATCCTGATTGTGGAAAAAATATGATTTTTTTATTTTCATGCCCGGGCGTTATAAACTTCTGTGTAGCCCTTGGGGGTTCAAAGTGCTCACCACACATCTAGATAACTTCTTTGCGGGGTCTAGTTTCCAAAATGGGGTCACTTGGGGGGGTTTCTACTGTTTAGGCACATCATGGGCTCTGCAAACGTAACAAGATGCCCGCAGACCATTCCATCAAGTCGGCATTTCAAAGCGTCACTACATCCCTTCCGAGCCCTGACGTGTGCCCAAACAGTGGTTCCCCCCCACATATGGGGTACCAGCGTACTCAGGAAAAACTGGACAATAACTTTTGGGGTCCAATTTCTCCTGTAACCATTGTGAAAATAAAAAATAGTGGGCTAAAAAATCATTTTTTGAGAAAAAATGATTTTTTTATTTTCACGGCTCTGCGTTATAAACTTCTGTGAAGCACCTGGGGGTTCAAAGTGCTCACTATGCATCTAGATAAGTTCCTTAGAGCATCTAGTTTCCAAAATGGGGTCACTTGTGGGGGAGCTCCAATGTTTAGGCACACAGGAACTCTCCAAATGCGACATGGTAACCGCTAAATATTCCAGCAGATTTTCCATTCAAAAAGTCAAATGGCGCTCCTTCCCTTCTGAGCCCTGCCGTGCGCCCAAACAGTGGTTTATGACCACATATGAGGTATCTGTGTACTCAGGAGAAATTGCCCAACAAATTTTAGGATCCAATTTATACTGTTGCCCATGTGAAAATGAAAAAAACTGAGGCTAAAAGAAAATTTTTGTGAAAAAAAAGTACTTTCTTTTTTTAAGGATCAATTTGTGAAGCACCTGGGGGTTCAAAGTGCTCACTATGCATCTAGATAAGTTCCTTAGGGGGTCTAGTTTCCAAAATGGGGTCACTTGTGGGGGAGCTCCAATGTTTAAGCACACAGGGACTCTCCAAATGCGACATGGCAACCGCTAAATATTCCAGCATATTTTCCATTCAAAAAGTCAAATGGCGCTCCTTCCCTTCTGAGCCCTGCCGTGCGCCCAAACAGTGGTTTATGACCACATATGAGGTATCTGTGTACTCAGGAGAAATTGCCCAACAAATTTTAGGATCCAATTTATACTGTTGCCCATGTAAAAATGAAAAAATTGATGCTAAAATAAAATTTTTGTTGGAAAAATTAAAATGTCCATTTTTTCCTTCCACGTTGCTTTAGTTTCTGTGAAGCACCTGAAGGGTTAATAATCTTCTTGAATGTAGTTTTGAGTAGCTTGAGGGGTGCAGTTTTTATAAAGGTGTCACTTTTGGGTATTTTCTGCCATATAGACCCCTCAAAGTGACTTCAAATGTGAGGTGGTCCCTAAAAAAAATGGTTTTGTAAATTTTGCTGTAAAAATTAGAAATCGCTGGTCAACTTTTAACCCTTATAACTTCCTAACAAAAAAAAATGTTGTTCCCAAAATTGTGCTGATGTAAAGTAGACATGTGGGAAATGTTATTTATTAACTATTTTGTGCCACATAACTCTCTGGTTTAACAGAATAAAAATTAAAAATTTGAAAATTACAAAATTTTCTAAATTTTCGCCAAATTTCCATTTTTTTCACAAATAAACGCAAAAAATTATCGACCTAAATTTACAACTAACATGAAGCCCAATATGTCACGAAAAAACAATCTGAGAATCGCTAGGATCCGTTGAAGCGTTCCTGAGTTATTACCTCATAAAGGGACACTGGTCAGAATTGCAAAAAATGGCAAGGTCTTTAAGGTCAAAATAGGCTGGGTCATGAAGGGGTTAATAAAAACAAAAATGTACTTGTATTCATTCATTTCAACCCCTATATTTTTAAAAGTAAATTGTTTGTGGTGTGGTGTTCCATTTCTTGTTGGCATGTGCTTATATGCGTTTATATTTTAAGGGTGTTTACTTTTTTTTTTGGAATTGAAATTCATCATTTTAAAACTTAAGTTTTTCTTGTTTTGAGTACATACATTTCCAAGTGCCACGTAACAAGGCAAAAACTCTCTATTTTTTTTTAAATACCCTCCTTGACCCTGGGCTTCAACACCGCCAGTTGCTGCTTGGAAGTGTTGGATGCACAGATCTAAACAATCGTTGATGTGTTTGTGGGGTTCAGTAACGCCTGCTGTTCCCCTGCTGTGTGTCTGGCAAAAATTCATGCTACCTCAAAATCAACTTGACACCAGATCATACTAGGCCTCTGCCTACACCCTCCTTGACCCTGGGCTTCAACACCGCCAGTTGCTGCTCGGAAGTGTTGGATGCACAGATAATAACAATCACTGATGTGTTTGTGGGGTTCAGTAACGCCTGCTGTTCCCCTGCTGTGTGTCTGGCAAAAATTCATGCTACCTCAAAATCAACTTGACACCAGATCATACTAGGCCTCTGCCTACACCCCCCTTGACCCTGGGCTTCAACAACGCCAGTTGCTGCTCGGAAGTGTTGGATGCACAGATAATAACAATCGCTGATGTATTTGTGGGGTTCAGTAACGCCTGCTGTTCCCCTGCTGTGTGTCCGGCGATAATAACTGCTATCTACACATGCTGAAAACAACATGAAAAGTCAAAGTGGCTAGTGCTACACATACATATGAGGCTAAACCATTATTTCAATGCTGTAAACGAGTGAAACGGCACCTTTACAACCATAAAATGATTAGTCTTTGGCACAAATCTGTAACTAACAAATTTGAACATATTATTGCAGATATGCACATGTCCAACACAAATGCAAACACAAAAGCCAACTTATGCTATAGGGTACTGATGGCGAACCTTGTCACTCCAGTACTTTGAAAAATCCAACTCACATCATGACTCAAATTCTGCAAGGTTGGAAGTGCATAATGTGGGTTGAACTTTGACAACAGCTGCAGTGCGAAGGTTAGCCTTCAGTGTTCTCGGGTTTTAAATTAAGGCATACAAGTAAATTTAATAATCCATTGTTGCGTAAGGAACGTGATGTACACCTCTAATATAGTGCAAACAATGGATGTAGGACTAATCCTCCTCATCATAACTTATATTTGTGTCATTCAAAAATATACATATTTAATTTACAATTTTACACCTCATATCATATAGGTCCATCATGTAATCCTGATAATCAGGGCCACAAATCAGGCATTACCTCGAAAAAGAAAATTTTGCATAGTGACAATAGCAAAATATATACCTGCAAGTGGTGCTGAAACAACGACAAGTGATAGAAAAGGTGAATGAGATCTAGTTATCAGACTGAATAGCGACACCTGTACAATGTCGATATAATACTGTACCTTAAAAAAAGGCTGCGGCACACCTCAAACGTGTTTTTCTTGTAGCTTCTTCTGTAATAGGGCACATGCGTGTATGTTTCATCATAGGTGCATGTTTACTGAGTAAAGCTGTCATGACAATGGCTTTGTGTTGTTGGTACGCTAGCGATGATGAACGATGCGCAACGTCAATGTTAATCAGCGTCATATGAAGCACAGACGCTCCACTATCCAACGCGTGACAGCACAAACACAGTCTGTGCGTCCAAACAAAGGCGCAAGCATACATGCACGTACCCTGTTTATAAAGCTATATGAAAAAAGATCTGGAGTAGTGCCGCACACTTTATTGAGGTACAGTATTAGATCGACATTCACCATCTGTGGCTATGCAGTCTCATCTATATATACCTTATCTATCCATTGTCATTCTTGCAAGTCCACAGTTAGGCATAAATAGCAATTTTCACTATGTACTGTGCACTTTTTAAAGGTTATATTTGTTAATAAAAATGATTATTGGCACATATTATCAGGATTACATGATGGAGATTTTAGATATTTGTAGAAACGGTTTAGTGACATTATTCACCAAATGAATTTTTTTGGATGTCACAGATAACTTGTAATGCTGAGGATGTTTTTAAGTCCTACATTCATTGTCTATACAATATAACAGGTGTACATACTGTTACTTATACATCATTAATGTATTCTGAAATGTACTTGTATGCTTTTATTTAAAACAGTATATCAGATTCATTACCAAAATTTTTTTTGGTTTGCATTGCTGTTAGACATGTTAACCCCTTAACCCCAAGGGTGGTTTGCACGTTAATGACCGGGCCAATTTTTACAATTCTGACCACTGTCTCTTTATGAGGTTATAACTCTGGAATGCGTCAACGGATCTTCGCGATTCTGAGATTGTTTTCTCGTGACATATTGTACTTCACGTTAGTGGTAAAATTTCTTCCATATAACTTGCGTTTATTTTTGAAAAAAACGCAAATATGGCGAAAATTTTTAAAATTTTGCAATTTTCAAACTTTGAATTTTTATTCCCTTAAAACAGAGAAATATGTCACATAAAATAGTTAAGAAATAACATTTCCCACATGTCTACTTTACATCAGCACAATTTTGGAACCAAAATTTTTTTTTGTTAGGAAGTTATAAGGGTTAAAAGTTGACCAGCGATTTCTCATTTTTACAACAAAATTTACAAAGCCATTTTTTTTAGGGACCACCTCTCATTTGAAGTCACTTTGAGGGGTCTATATGGCAGAAAATACCCAAAAGTGACACCATTCTAAAAACTGCACCCCTCAAGGTACTCAAAACCACATTCAAGAAGATTATTAACCCTTCAGGTGCTTCACAGGAACTAAAGCAACGTGGAAGGAAAAAATTAATATTTAACTTTTTAGCCACAAAAATGATCTTTTACAAACTTTTTTTTTATTTTCACAAGGGTAAAAGGAGAAAATGGACAGATAAGGTTGTTATGCAATTTCTCCTGAGTACGCCAATACCCAATATGTGGGGGAAAACCACTGTTTGGGCACACGGCAGAGCTCGTAAGGGAAGGAGCGCCGTTTGACTTTTTCAAACTAAAATTGGCTGGAATTGAGATTGGACGCCATGTCGTGTTTGGAGAGCCCCTGATGCGCCTAAACAGTGGAAACCCCCACAAGTGACACCATTTTGGAAACTAGACCCCCTAAGGTACTTATCTAGATCTGTTGTGAGCACTTTGAACCCCCAAGTGTTTCACAAAAGCTTATAATGCCTGGGTGTGAAAAAAAAAAAAAAACAATTTTCCACAAAAATGATTTTTTAGTCCCAAATTTTTGAATTTTCCCAAGGAAATTGGACCCCAAAAGTTGTTGTTCAATTTGTCCTGAGTATGCTGATACCCCATATGTGGGGGGGGGGAAACTGTTTGGGTGCACGGCAGGGCTTGGAAAGGAAGTAGTAACATTTTGGAATGCAGACGTTGATGGGGGTCATGTTCCGTTTGCAGTGCCCCAGATGAGCCTAAATAGTGGAAACCCCCCACAAGTGACCCCATTTTGGAAACTAGACCCCCTAAGGAACTTATCTAGATCTTTGGTGAGCACTTTGAACCCCCAAGTGCTTCACACAAGTTTATAATGCCCGGGCATGAAAATAAAAAATCCTATTTTTTTCCCACAAAAATTATCTTTTAGTCACTAGTTTTTTATTTTCCCAAGGGTAACAGGAGAAATTGGACCACATAAGTTGTTGTCCAATTTGTCCTGAGTACGCTGATACCCCATATGTGGGGGGGAAGCACTGTTTGGGCTCACGGCAGAGCTCGGAATGGAAGGAGCACCATTTGACTTTTTCCAACCAAAATTGGCTGGAATTGAGATTGGATGCCATGTTGCATTTGGAGAGCCCCTGATGTGCCTAAACAGTGGAAACCCCCCACAAATGACCCCATTTGGGAAACTAGACCCCTAAGGAACTTTTCTAGATCTTTGGTGAGCAATTTGAACCCCAAGTGCTTCACACAAGTTTATAATGTAGAGCCGTAAAATTTAAAAATCATATTTTTTCCACAAAAATGATCTTTTCACCCCAATTTTTATTTTTCCAAGGGTAACAAGACTCCAAAAGTTATTGTGCAATTTGTCCTGAGTGCGCTGATACCCCATATGTGGGGGTAAACCACTGTTTGGGTGCATGGCAGAGTTTGGAAGGGAAGGAGCGCCGTCTGACTTTTTCAACGCAGAATTGGCTGGACGCCATGTCGTGTTTGGAGAGCTCCTGATCTGCCTAAACAGTGGAAACCCCAATAAATGACACCATTTTGGAAACTAGACCCCTCAAGGAACTTATCTAGATGTGTGGTGAGAACTTTTAACCCCCAGGTGTTTCACTAAAGTTTATAACGTACAGCCGTAAAATAAAAAATCATTTTTTTTTTTTACAAAAATGATTTTTTCGCCCCAATATTTTATTTTCACAAGGGTAACAGAAGAAATTGGAACCCAAAAGTTGTTGTCCAATTTGTCCTGAGTACGCTGATACCCAATATGTGGGAGAAAACTACTGTATGGGCGCACGTCAGGGCTCGGAAGGGAAGTAGTGACGTTTTGGATTGCAGACTTTGATGGAATGGTCTGAGGGCGTCATGTCGCATTTGGAGAGCCCCTGATGCGCCTAAACAGTTGAAACCCCCCACAAGTGACCCCATTTTGGAAAATAGACCCCACAAGGAACTTGTCTAGATGTGTGGTGAGCACTTTGAACCCCGAAGTGCTTCACAGAAGTTTATAACGCACAGCCGTAAAAATAAAAAATCTTTTTTTTTTTTTGCAAAAATGATTTTTTTGCCCCAATATTTTATTTTTACAAGGGTAACAGGAGAAATTGGACCCCAAAAGTTGTTGTCCAATTTGTCCTGAGTACGCTGATATCCAATATGTGGGAGAAAACTACTGTATGGGTACACGTTGGGGCTCGGAAGGGAAGTAGTGACGTTTTGGATTGCAGACTTTGATGGAATGGTCTGGGGGCGTCATGTCGCATTTGGAGAGCCCCTGATGCGCCTAAACAGTGGAAATCCCCAACAAGTGACCCCATTTTGGAAAATAGACCCCACAAGGAACTTATCTAGATGTGTGGTGAGCGCTATGAAGCCCAAGTGCTTCACAGAAGTTTATAATGTACAGCCGTAAAAAACAAAAAAATAATTTTTTTTGTACAAAAATGATATTTTCGCCCCCAGTTTTTTATTTTCCAAGGGTAACAGAAGAAATAGGACAAATTGCACAATAACTCTTGGGGTCCAGAGTACGCTGATACCCCATATGTGGGGATAAACTACTGTTTGGACGCATGGCAGAGCTGAGAAGTGAAGGAGCACCGTTTGACTTTTTCAACGCAGAATTGGCTGGAATTGAGATCAGACGCCAAGTCACATTTGGAGAGCCCCTGATGTGCCTAAACAGCGGAAACCCCCCAATTCTAACTCCAACCCTAACCCCAACACACCCCTAACCCTAGTCCCAACCCTAACCACAAACCTAACCCTAACACACCCCTAATCCCAACCCTAACCCTAATCCTAACTTTAGCGCCAACCCTAACCCTAACTTTAGCCGCAACCCTAACCCTAACCCTAATGGGAAAATGGAAATAAATACTTTTTTTTAATTTTATTATTTTTCCCTTACTAAGGGGGTGATAAAGGGGGGTTTGATTTACTATTTATAGCGGGTTTTTATGATTGGCAGCTGTCACGCTAAAAGACGCTTTTTATTGCAAAAATAGTTTTTGCATCATCACATTTTGAGAGCTATAATTTTTGCATATTTTGGCCCACAGAGTCATGTGAGGTCTTATTTTTTGCGGGACGAGTTGACGTTTTTATTGGTACCATTTTTGAGCACGTGACGTTTTTTGATCGCTTTTTATTTCGATTTTTGGGAGGTTAGAATGAACAAAAATCAGCAATTCATGAATTTCTTTTGGGGGAGGCGTTTATACCGTTCCGCGTGTGGTAAAATTGATAAAGCAGTTTTATTCTTCGGGTCAGTACGATTACGGCGATACCTCATTTATATCATTTTTTCATGTTTTGGCGCTTTTATAGAATAAAAACAATTTTATATAAAAAATAATTATTTTTGCATCGCTTTATTCTGCGAGCTATAACTTTTTTATTTTTTCGCTGATGATGCTGTATGACGGCTCGTTTTTTGCGGGACAAGATGACGTTTTCAGCGGTACCATGTTTTTTTGTATCGGTCTTTTTGATCGCGAGTTATTCCACTTTTTGTTCGGCGGTATGATGATAAAGCATTGATTTTTTGCTTCGTTTTTTTTTTTTTTTTTTTAAGGGGTTCACTAAAGGGGTTAACTAGTGGGACAATTTTATAGGGGGGGTCGTTACGGACGCGGCGATACCAAATATGTGTACTTTTATTGCTTTTTTTTTTATTTACAGGAAGAAGTGAATTTATTGGGGAATATTTTTTTTTTTATTTATTTTGGATTTTTTTTTAAAACATGTTTATTTTTATTTTTTTAACTTTTTTACTTTGTCCCAGGGTGGGACATCACTGTATTTTGTCAGATCGCTGGTGTGACAGTGTGCACAGCACTCTGTCACACCAGCGATCGCTCAGGCAGTGCAGCAGGCTTCTCAGTGCCTGCTCTCGGCAGGCACTGAGGTAGCCGCCTCCCTCCAGGACCCCGGCGCCATCTTGGATCCGGGTCCTGGGAGGGAGGAAGCCCTCAGAACAGCGCGATCACATCGCGCTGCTCTGAGGGTCTCAGGGGGGCGCGCAGGGAGCCCCCACCCTGCGCGATCCTCCCCTGTGCCCCCAGTACACCGCGATCATGTTTGATCGCGGTGTGCAAGGGGTTAATGTGTCGGGAGCGGTCCGTGACCGCTCCTGACACACAGTCATGGGTGTCAGCTGTGATAATCAGCTGACACCCGGCCGCGATCGGCTGCGCTCCCCCCGGGAGCGCGTCCGATCGCACGAGACGTACTATCCCGTCCATGGTCATACGGGCCCAGGTACCATGGACGGGATAGTACGTCCGATGGCAGTAAGGGGTTAATGTATGCGTTTATTTTTGTCAATTCTTTATTTATATACGTTTGTTTAATTAAAATTATCATCTTATGGTAGTAAA